>JAVTVY010043320.1:0-20981 GCA_036873755.1 Hanleya hanleyi | reverse complement strand
TCGCGGGAAAAAGCTTCCGCGGAGAAAAAGTAGTCCCCAGACTTCAAATACGCTGCATGGTCCGATTGGGTCGAGTGAGGTATCAAAGTGAAGCATTCGTGAAGGGGCATCCAGTCATGGGTGGGTGCATGTAAATTAGGATTTTTTCCCGAAACTATAAAAAGCGGAACACGGACTTTACCCCTAAAATAGGGAAAAACCCCTATCAACCCTAGCCAAAAGGGCTAATATCGGTCCCCGGGCTTATCGGGGCCTGCCTATCAAGTCAATGGGGTGGGTGCATGTAAAATTAGGATTTTTTCCCGAAACTATAAAAAGCGAAACACGGACTTTACCCCTAAAATAGGGGAAAACCCCTATCAACCCTAGCCAAAAGGGCTAATATCGGTCTCCGGGCTTATCGGGGCCTGCCTATCAAGTCAATGGGGTGGGTGCATGTAAAATTAGATTTTTTTTTCCGAAAATATAAAAAGCGGAACACGGACTTTACCCCTAAAATAAGGGAAAACCCCTATCAACTCTAGCCAAAAGGGCTAATATCCGTCCCCGGGCTTATCGGGGGCTGCCTACCAAGTCAATGGGGTGGGTGCATGTAAAATTAGGATTTTTCCCGAAACTATAAAAAGCGGAACACGGACTTTACCCCTACAATAGGGGTCTGTATTATACAATATAAGGGAAAATGCCTGTATGGGGTATGGGGATGGTCAATTTTTTTTGTGGGTGTTACTATGGCTTGTGGGGTCTCGTTTTTCTCGTCTGGCCGAGAAAAATACAATGGCAGGGGTCCCGGAGCGAATCGGTGAAATTTTTGGGAAAAATCACCGAGGTCTGTAGGCCTATATAGGCCCATACTGGCTATATGGGGGTATGGGTTCAACCTGGGAAATTCACACACGTTCATTGTGATATGGGCTGTTTGGATTTGTTTTTCACGTCTCGTCATTTACAACACGATGGGAAGGGTCCCGGAGCGAAACGGTGAAATTTTTGGAAAAAGTCACCGAGGCCTGGGTAGGCCCATAGGCCTATACTGCATGGCTATGGGTGTATAGGTCCATACGGGTGGACGTTTTGGGATCTAGGTGGGCCACTAATGGTCCGATGGGGTCGAGTGAGGTATCAATGTGAAGCCTATGTGAGGGGGCAACCGATGGGGTGGATGTGGGGTAGGAATATCGTCACTCTGGGCATGCGCAGTTGACAAAAGGTATGGAAATAGACGTTTTGGGATCTAGGGGAGCTACTAGTGGGCCGATCGGATCGAGTGAGGTATCCATGTGAAGCCTATGTGAGGGGGCTAGACTATAGTGTGTCGTTTCCAGTCTGCTGCGCAGGTCACGTGGGTTGTGACGTCACTTCCGGGTTTCACCTCCAAACCCAGAAGAGTTCCAATGTTCTCTTAGACGTCCGAATGTTCAACCTCCGGGGTTTTCCCCGGCCTGGCCCGGCCCGGCCCGCCCCGGTCGCAGCGCGCGCGGGGGTAATCTGATGGCCGCAGCGCGACGCGCGCGTCATCGCCGGCAGTGCACGGATGAATGTCGGATCAACAGGTCAAAGGTCACATCCAGGTCAAAAGGTCCAAGGTCTTTCGGCAAGGTTCGGCGACAATGTTGCGGCATCGATATACAGAGCTTGAACCCCAAAAATGGGATTGTAAATTAACCTGGGAAGGATGGGCAGTTCCATTTGGACCAATCAGCGGTCGAGAAAAAGAGCAAATGAGCGATCGATAAAAGAACCAATGGACGGGTACTAGAATTTTGCTCACGTCTGCGCCTACATCCGGGTACTGGGATGCTTTCGCCTACGTCCGCGCCTACATCCGGGTTCTTGTACACCCGGGTAATGTTTTCTGGACATGGATGGGTTACCTTT
Source organism: Hanleya hanleyi (assembly GCA_036873755.1). Taxonomy (NCBI): domain Eukaryota; kingdom Metazoa; phylum Mollusca; class Polyplacophora; order Lepidopleurida; family Hanleyidae; genus Hanleya; species Hanleya hanleyi. Next base: position 19,103 of record JAVTVY010043320.1, on the reverse strand, counting down.
GGCTCCATTCTGGGCCACTGATTGGCTAATACGGTGTTCGAAGCCAGTTTCATGCATTATGCTCATATAGAAAACACACAAGACAGGGTTTTTGGGTGAGACCTCATTTTGTTTTTTATTCAGTAACAACAACAACGTGAGAACAGCCACGTGAAAACTGAAGCCCAGAACAGGGGGCTTGTACATTGAAAGAACTGAAGCCCAGAACAGGGGGCTTGTAAACTTAAGCCCAGAACAGGGGGCTTGTACACTGAAAGAACTTAAGCCCAGAACGGGGCTTGTACATTGAAATGATGGACGGCCCAGTCATATACGAGTACATCGCGGTCCTCGGCCTTGGGGTACTCGTCAAACATCTGTACGATGGTAGATAAGGTCCTTCCCCGGCATCGATGGTACAGGTAAAACAAGCAATATTGTCCGCACACGCTACCGGTCAGGCTTTGCAACGTTTGACTGTTCCAACACCACGTCTCTGTACCTTGATCCATGAAGTCTGTTAAATCGGGATGGAGGGGTGGCAGGCCGTACGGGTCAAAGTATTCGCCTTGCTGTTCTGTCAAGTACAAGGCCACCCAATGTTCACCGGGCCGATCCATCGGGTCCGTGTTGAGAACGTATGCAGCAGGATACACACGGTCTAATGGGAACACATCTCGGGCGAACACCCTTGAAAGACCATACGTGTCCCTGGGTCATTCTCCAGCACGGTGGTTATCTGGTCTGTATCCATGTTAGGTGGAAAAGTCACACAGGACGTTGCGCGCCTTGTCCACTTGAATGATGTTGTCAAACTCGGCGTAGCAGATCACATTGACGGTGGTCCCCAGGGCTCGTGCAAAGTGGATTTCCAACCGTAAATTGCTTTGCTTGGCCAGGGCCAGCTGATGGTCGTTCTCTAAGGTAGGGGTCAGATCGAAACAGAACAACGTGTATCCGTTCGCGTAGTCCTCCCGACTGATCAAATTCCCTTCGTCCTGGTTGATTTGACCGGTGGCTGTAAACAGGCTCTGATAGGCTCGAATGAAATTCCTGCGCTCAAAGTTCGGTATTAAGGCCGTGGCTGGGACCTGTTGTCCATCCACATGCAGGGCCACAAAATTGATGCCGAAATGTTTAAAGTCTCTGGGTAGGCTCCGCTGAAACTGGCATTTTCCACACAGGCCAGGATCAATCGCTTGGGTAGTTCCCCCAGGATCAGGTTTTCTTTGTTGGCGCCCATATTTCCAGCAGGCACAGAGAACACTTTGGTTTGTACACGTCGGATAGGGTACTGGGCTGGTTTTGTTTCCAAGGCTTTCAAGTGTCCCAATTGAACGGCTGGATTCGGTTTCACTTTTCGGACATACAGGACTGCGTCTTGGATAACAATCTTATAGTCAGCTGCATGCCCATCTACGTTAGTGGCCATTAAGGCGAAGGTCGGAGGCGCCCGTATCAGTTGGATTTTGATGGGGATCTTGTTCAAGAGGTACCGGTCTTGCATGAACATGTCTGCGTGTAGTCGACCCATGAGATCCACCGAGGCATCGTTCGCAGTGAAAGCCTTCCGTTTGTTATATCCCACATTGTCCACCGTGTCCATGTGCTCGGGTGTGTCCTGGTAGAATAAAGCGGCTGTCAGCTGAGATTTTTTAGCCTCTCGGCCATACGACAACAGGGTCTCGATGTAGGCTCGATAGGGGTACGTGTTGGTCGAGTCACTGATGAGTTTGTTGCTGAGAAATATATCCACCTGTTGAAACATAGAGTGCAGCCAGAGATTCGTCGGGCCCACCGTTGCTTGGTCGACGATTCTGGAGCCATCTCCATTGACGATCTTGGCTTTCACATACAAGTATGTATGGGCTAAATCCACATAGGCCGTATCCACATTACTGATGGTGAACTCGATGGGCCCTGTTTCGTTGATGCTGGAGAGCGGGAGATGCTCCACCCATAATCCTTGTTCGGCACTGGTCTGTGTGGGCGGCACGGTCCACAAATCAAATTCACTGTTGGTGGAGGGACAGGATTCTGCGTGGATCAAGGACATGTTTAAGAAAAGATATCCTGGGTCTTCGATTACAACACATATAAGGGGAGTGGGAAGAGGTGCCGACATACTGACTGCGTCACATGACTTCACAGAATATTCTTCTGGTTAACCTATTCTAAAGCACATACCAAGAATCTAACGATTCGTGATATGTGTTGTATCTCAGGTACGCTTTTATTGTACCTGTTCATGTGGCAACTTGGATGATATGACCACACGGCCCCTAGCACCGGCATAAGCGGTATTAGATACAAATCTAATACCGTCGCTGGGTCGGTCGTCGACTGGTGCGTGGTCTCAGTGGGGCAGCTCTTTTTTTCTATGGTGCGTTGTGCTTTGGCCACCAAGACGCCTCCCGCTTCTTTGGCCCGCCGTTTCAAGGCTTCTTTGGGTACCGTATCCCCTCCAAGACATCACCGGCCACTTGCAGTCCACTGCGTACCGTTTGTTTGCCGATTGCTTTCACCCCACGCGTCACCAAGGGCAGGAACGTTTTGACGATGCTGCCGAGTATGTTCCCCAGCCCATGTCCTCGTTGCATGCGTGCACCGCTAAAGACCGGAAAGCCACCCCGGGCCTGTTGGGCATAATAGTCCATATAGCGGCGTGCATCGCACTCGTAAGGTACTTTTATTATGCAAAGTGGGGAGCACGTGCTTGTCAAAAATGAAGTGTCAGCACCACTTTGCCTCGTTCGAATGCCACCGGTCGTCCGTGTCATCTCTCATATCCACCGTGATAGTGCTGATGTCGGTTTGTCGTACGGGCAGGTAGAGCATGTGGGTGAAACTGTGGGTGACTTGATCTGCATACGTACTTTTAATGGGCACCACCCGTAACAAAGGTGTGTTGATATTGCCCACGATGTGGTTGTCGACTACGTCCGAGTAGACGTAGTGTCCGTACATACCCGACTTCATATCCATCGGGATCTCGCCTTGGTGGGCGGTGGGACCAGCGAACGTCTGTAGATCGAAACCCATCATTTGCTGTAGGATAGGACTCAGTACGACACTCGCGCTGGCGGTGACGATAAGCTGTGCCTTGTCGTTGTGTGCGTTGTAATCGAAGTCCACGTGATTCTTGAAGGGAAAGGATTTGATGGATTTTGATGTATTCTTGACCTCTCGTAGAGCCTTATAATGCAACAGTCTTGTCAGCTCACCCATGAACTCCTTGGGGGTATCGTATTGGCCTTCGGGGAGGGTGGGGAGGGTGTTTTTGCCTTCGTAGGTCACCTCGTACCACACTTCATTGGCTCGCACGTTGTACCACGAGTAAGGGTATTGGATATCCACGAGGCCACATTCCCATCGTCCAGGTAAATGCAACGGTTGCGGTAACTTGGTGACGTACTTGGCCACCGTGTTGTCAGGAAACACATTCAGCGAACTGTTACTGGGTAGGGTGAGGTAAAACATGGCGACTGAGCTGTCCTGCTGCTGCTGTTGGTTTTAATAGGTGTTCCAGGCCTTGGGCGGTTGTGTCCGGCGTCGTGTTTGTCGCGGTGACTTGCTACGTGTCACGGCTCTGGAGATGTGGGGTGTCCTGATCGAGGGTGGTTTTTTAAAGGCCTGAAAAGAAGGTGCCCGTTGTGGTGGTGTTTTGGGGGGTGACTCTGGTTCCCACTCGGCTTCCCAAGGTTGTGGAGTCTCTCGTGGTGCACGACGCCCAGCGGTGGGGGTTCCCCACCAATTCCTGTGGTACATGCATGTCTTTCAAGCCTTGAGCGAAGACCTCCCATCCTCTAGGATCCGTGTGTGACCTGCGTTGACGCATCAGGTCATTCACTAAATCCGTCATGTGGGTCCCCGGGACCACCTGATTCTGTACCAGTAGTTCGCCTTTATCATCCCAAGTCATGTTAGGATTCTGTTTCATCCGTTGTAATACCAGGCCAGCTTGTTTCTTGAACGATGCAGGTACATTCTTCAACACTTCGTCTTCCACCCACTGTGGGGCTGTGGGTGGTACCCCTGGTAATGGCGGCTGTTGGAGCGGTGCTGAGGTCGGCGGTGTGTCACGTTGGTGGTGGTGGTGGGGTAGAGAGGGTTTTGTATTGGTCCATGAACGTCATGTACCGTTGAAGCGTCTCATTGTACCGTTGTACTTTCTCACTGTCGCTTAACCCTGGTCTCTGTAAGATCTGTTGCATCTCTCCATCGAGGGTGTTTATGGTGTTCACCGTAGGTGGGACAGGGTAGGGCGATTGGAGGTTTTGAAGGAACCGTGGTTCCACGAGGACCATGTTTTTCGTGTGGTTCATTGTCGGCCGAAGAGTCCACCCAATACTGGACCCAACACGGAAGCGGGCAACGGTGCTAAGATGGCCCCGAGAAAGCCGCCTTTCTGTAACACCTTTTTCTTTTGTGTTTGAGAGACTTGCTTCTGGACTAAGGTTCGGAGACCTGTCTTATGCTTGGTCAACTTGATCTTCTGAGCCGGAGTCAGTGGTACGTTGCCTTTGAACAGGTTGTACCCGATCTCGCGTACACGGTCAGCATCCGCACCGCTCGGGTGGGGCCGTCTTCAATACACGGAACGTTGGAGCGTTCTTCCGTTCTCGCGCAGACACCATGTACAACTAATGCCAGAATCCACAACTCTGCCCTTTTTATCTACCTCAGAGAACAGAGACAAAGTCAACCATGCTGTGGTATTCATTCTTTTTATTATCCCCATCATCAAACACACACTCCAGCTGGGGGAGCCACTGTGGGTGTGTTTACATTATTTGTGCACGTGGTGGGCCTCTCCGGGAAAGATGCCGGTCCGTAGTCGAAGGTGGTCGGGGGTGGCTTGCTTGAGGTCGAAGAGCATATACCCGTGCTGAGGGGTTGTGGCATCTTTCTTGGATTCCAACGCAAACGGTGTGCGGCCGGGATACATCTGTCTCGCCAGGTGCAGCAGTTGAGTGGTATCTCTCGGGTTTTTGAAGACCACCAGGTAGTGGCCATTTAAGCTGATGTCCCGATGTTCTTTGTTTTTACTGAACAGATTCTGCACAATGTAGATGATGCTGAGCCGTCGATGATGGCTGCCTTTGGTAAAGAGTTGGGTGACCCGCGCATCCGTCTCCGCCATGAGATCATCCAGAACCACCATGGTGTCGGGTTCCAAATCGGCCAGGTTGGGTAGGCCTTCCACGAACGCGATGTGGGGCATTGCTGCATACGCTTCCTGCCATTCTCCGTAACACCACACGACTCGGACAATGGGTGGGGTGATCATGCTGTCGGCGTGTTGAAGGAGCTTCCGGAAGAAGTGCGTTTTGCCGGAACCCGTCGGTCCTGCGATGACGCAAGTGAAGGGATGCTGCCACCGAGGGTCCATGGTTCGAGCTGTATGCGCTGTCGTGGTAACCCGCTCTTGTAAATTTCGTACGAATGAACTAGAGTGGTGGTGGTGGGTACAACGGCGGTCGTCGTTGTCTGTTCACTGCGAGGGATGATGGTGGTGGGTACAACCTCGTTCGTCGTTGTCTATTCACTGTGAGGGATGAAATCCGGTGGGTTGGTGTAGGTGTGGAGCTTGGTGTGGAGCTCGTTGTGGCTTGTACACGGGGTGTGGTGGTGACTGGGCTCGATACGGCGTTGACTGGTGCTATCTGTAGACCGGTTTCACTGGTGACTGGTGTTCTCAGTTGGTTAAGTAATGTGCTGACATAGGCTACGTCGTAAAACACACCTCCGTACAACACACTCAGCAGGGTTAGCAGTATCACCACAAAGCCCACTTGCGCTTTGCGCGTTTTGGGAGACGCTGTGTTCAGAGGCAGCTGCTGTTTGTCCATAGCACCGTGGTCGAACGTGGAATGAAGGATGACGGCAGTGGTGTCTGGCGTTATAGTCGTTTCACCTGGTTGGCAGCGACTCAGGAATTGAAGGAACTGGGCCACCTTGCCATTCGACGAAATGAAACAGTTTGCGTTCCGTTTTCAAAATCTGCTCCGGTCCCCGAACTTGTACATCGCCTTCGTCGTTCGCTGCGATGGCCTGGGGTACAAGACACGTCAGACTTGGGCTTCATTGCGTTGGGTCACGGTAATCCGATACTCCGATGATAGGCTCGATTGTACCCACTCACAAGTTTCGGGAGGACATCGATGTACCGCCTTGTATTCTTATAGGTGAAATATTTATACATGCGACCTTTGAATGTCCTGTTGAACCTTTCCACCACGGAAGCCTTGGTATCGTTGTACGTATGGAAGACAAACACCTTCTGGACTTTCAGAAACTGTTGGAACGGTCTGTTGAGGAATTCCATGCCTTCGTCGGTTTGCAAATACAAAGGTTTGCGCCCGGTCTTGAAGATGTCCTTGAACGCCGCTATGAGATTCGCCCCCGTGTTCGTGCGGATGGGTACCACCCACGCATACTTCGATAGGATATCGATGCACGTCAAGATATACCGATTCCCATCGTTGTGTTTGGCAAAGGCGCTCATATCGACCAAATCCGATTGCTACTGGGCATCTATGCCTCCCACGATGACCCTGTTCCGTAGAAAATGGCGACGGACAGATAGATGTAAGGTATAGGTATCTTGTTTTCTTAACCAATCTCGGACTTGGGCACGTTGTATATTCCCTGGGGTTTGGCCGCTCGTTGGAGAGCCGACAATGCACTATAGGCCGCCGGACTGTCGGAACTGTAGTATAAGTTATCCAACACCTTCTCCCAGCGCTTCATGGTGACAAATGGTGATGGGCCCTGGCTCTATCGTTTATTTATAACGGGTATATCTTGGGCCGGAGTTTCTTTCTGATTTTCTTTGTTGGCTTCCACAGTGTCCATGGTAAATGTCCAGTCCAACTCGTCTGATGACCGCTTGATAAGCACTAGATCCGCATCTACCACGGCATCTTCCAATGCAGACCATAGATCAGGGTGAAGGGTAAAATGCACTGTACCCCCATCTAGCCGAGCCAATTGAGCAAAGAAAAGGCCGCGTCGGATGTACACATCGTGACACAAGTGGATGAGGTCGCCGTCCAGTTCACCAGACAACACCCGTTTGAATTTGGTCCAGCCCTCTCGGGACAGACGAATGTGAGCCGGGCACGGCTGTGTAGGGTCCGCATCACAGATGTCTCCCACCTCCTCCATGATATCGACCGTATCCGCATACACGTGCAGGAAGACCTCGGGGGTCAAGCTGAGATACGCCAGTATTATATGCTCCGTCATGGTCAGTACGTGAATGGTACCAGATTTGACTGTCTCTCGTATTTATAGAGAGAACCCCGTGAGATCAAAGGATCGGGTGGTCATGTCACTGGGCTGACTGAGTCTAGCCGGGTAATCAATGGCATCGTCGTCTGGTTCATGGCTAGACATTTGTGTATTGGATTCTGCCGCCGTTTCTCTCAGGCCACGAGCCCACTCCAACTCGTCTGATGACCGCTCGTCCGGTGTAAACAGCTGGTCCACGATGGGCACCACTTTTTCGAAGGCTGTCCACAGATCGGGGTCTAGGGTGAAGCCTCGCGTAGGGTCTTGGTAGCGGCCCAGACGTGGGAAGAAGGGCCCACGGTGTACGTAGATGGCATTGTCTATGTGGATGAGGTGTCCGTCGAGCTCGCCGCTCAACACCCGCTTAAATTTGGTCCAGCCGTCACGGTGTAGCGTAACCGTATTCGATACGGTCTCAGCGGGCGACCAGCAAACATCTCCACGGTCTTCCGCGAGGGTGACTTTATCTTCATTGACGTGTAACCCCACCCGGGGTGTATGGGAACTGGTGACATGCTTGATCCAATGACGAACGGTGAATGACACACACTCTGTCTGACCCTCGTATTTATGGTCAGGTCCCACTGTCAATGCCACAGCGCCAGGGTCAATAGGGCACAGACTATTGTGAGACCAACCAACCGTCGCTGATTCCGGCGTGAGCGCTCGTGGTCCATAGCCCGAGCATCAAGGATGGCTGTCATAGTCCAGTAGTGGTGAGTGATGGCACACCTCTCCATCGAGTGCACTCTGTCGAGGGCCGCTTCTGTGAACTCGTTCAGGATCTGGCGTCGGCCCTCGTTGTCGTCGCCATCTGCAATCATGGACCGAACCACTCCTCGGTAATCCGTGAGTGAATTAACCACGGTCGCATGCTGTAAAATGCGAGTCGCATAGGGACGGGTGTCCGTCATGGCTCTGCAACCGTAGAAATGGAGGTGTAGGATCCAGAGAGACGTGTTTTATAGACCATGTCACACATGCGCGCCTAGACGTAGCTCTACGGGCGTAGTCCGTGATACGTACTATTCTGATGGGTTAGTCCAAAAAAGAGAGCAACAACAACAACAAAGATAACAGCGCCGGAGGATCCCCTGGAAAATCTTCTCCACGTCTCATGGTATAGCTCCGGTGAGGCAGGCTCAGTTTGTGAGCCAGGCTCAGGCTGGTCAGGTCAAGCAGGCCAATGAATGCAGCATTGCCCTAAACATTCCCACTTTTATACACCTACATAGACGAAGAGACACGGAGGTCACCGAAGATGTCACTGCTCGGGCCTCGACTTGGGGATAGTTGAACTGAGTGTGCTAAAAATAGATCACCAGCTAGCGTGCTATAAAAGGGAAGCGGCCTTGCCGTTTCATCAGACACTTTGTCAACCACCAAGATGTTCACTTGCACAACTTACCAGAAGCAGTTTACTCGTCTAGATAATTTACGACGCCACGAGGCCTCCACCCACAACGATGCACGGTATACTTGTATAACCTGCGCACGGTCATTTAATCGGGAGGATCATTTACTGCGCCACGAACGCTCATTCCACGAGGGCGCGACGGAACAATGTAAGGATTGTGGTCAACTCTTCAAACGACGCAGTCAGTTAAGACGGCATCAGCGTTTGATTCATGTCCCGTCTCTACGGTTTGGGCGACAACTTCCTACTGAAGAAGAGCCGCGGAAGGTCAGACCCAGTGAAGATAAGCCCGGGGAGACGAACGCCACTGGTGATGCGATGACGGAGAGCCCGCCTATACCCACAGTTCAGAAGAGCCTGGATTTCCAGCCGGACCCCACCGTTACGGTTTCGAGTCATACGCCTGACAACATCGAACATTTTCTGGACGAGCCCATAAATGTTCCTAGCGATCTCTTACAGGACAGCCATCCAGTGAGTGACATCGATCGGCGCCATTGGTCCATGACACGGCACTGTTTCCACCGTCATCGCCCTATTCAAGATATCTACAATTTCCCACTGACCAACCTCACCCCTCTACGCAGCTACGTGGAAACCATCTTCAAAGATCAAACTACGGCCTTCAAATTAAATCTGGCGTTTGGTTATGTGCTGCAGCATAAGGAGACAGTCCAAGTCCGATACTTTTACCCGAGAAGTAACATCTATGTGTTTGTCCAGCCGTTTACCATCATTAACCGGAGGTCACTAGAGACGATGCTGGAGAAACTGGACACCATGGATCCCTTGGAATGGGCCCAACAGCAACGACCCAACACCAAGTGGACAGTGGAGAGGGTGACCAATGTTACGTTTTTCCTTACCAAGCTGACCGACCACCGCCATCGGTTGAATGCGTCACTCGTGCACTGATGAATACCATAACATGCCGTACATACTCTCTATGTCTACATGCTGATCGTTGACTTGAGCTCAGTAAACACTTGTACCTACGTGACGGTGCGTTAAATAATAAAAATGTTTGATATTTCAATTTGTTTTGCTGTGAACATATTAAACATACCCAGGGCGGCTCCCCCAGCCTGGGTATGATGTAACATTGGGGATAATAAACTGTATGAACATTGCTGAACTTGTTGTTATTCACGACAACGGCTATCCGATTGTATAACACAGAACATATATTGTATAATACAGGACATATATGGTACAATATAGGACAGATATGGTATAATACAGCACAGATTTGGTATAATACAGGACATATACTGTATAATACAGCATTTGACCTTTTGATTCGACATTCATCCGCGCACTGCCGGTGATGACGCGCGCGTCGCGCTGCGGCCATCAGATCACCCCTGCGCGCGCGCGCGCTGCGGCCATCAGATCACCCCTGCGCGCGCCGGGCCGGGCCTGGAAAACCCCCGGAGGTTGAACATTCGGACGTCTAAGAGAAGATTGGAACTCTTCTGGGTTTGGAGGTGAAACCCGGAAGTGACGTCACAACCCACGTGACCTGCGCAGCAGAATGGAAACGACACCCTAGTCTAGCCCCCTCACATAGGCTTCACATGGATACCTCACTCGATCCCATCGGCCCACTAGTGGCCCACCTAGACCCCAAAACGTCTATTTCCATACCCTTTGTCCACTGCGCATGCGCAGTGACGATATTTCAACCCCGCACTCACCCCATCAGATGCCCCCCTCACATAGGCTTCACATTGATACCTCACTCGATCCAATCGGCCCACTAGTGGCTCCTCTAGATCCCAAAACGTCTATTTCCATACACTTTGTCTATTGCGCATGCGCAGAATGACGATATTCCTACCCCACATCCACCCCATCGGTTGCCCCCTCACATAGGCTTCACATTGGTACCTCACTCGACCCCATCGGACCATTAGTGGCCCACCTAGATCCCAAAACGTCCACCCCGTATGGACCTATACAACCATAGCCATGCAGTATAGGCCTATGGGCCTACCCAGGCCTCGGTGACTTTTTCCAAAAATTTCACCGTTAAAGACGAGACGTGAAAAACAAATCCAGACAACCCATATCACAATGAACGTGTGTGAATTTCCCAGGTTGAACCCATACCCCCATATAGCCAGCCTATGGGTCTATATACAGACCTCGGTGACTTTTCCTAAAAATTTCACCGCTTCGCTCCGGGACCCCTCCCATCGTGTTTTTCTTGGCGAGACGAGAAAAACGCGACCCCACAACCCATAGTAACACCCACAAAAAAAATCCATCCCCATACCCCATACAGGCATTTTCCCTTATATTGCATAATACAGACCCCTATTGTAGGGGTAAAGTCCGCGTTCCGCTTTTTTATAGTTTCGGGAAAAAATCCTAATTTTATATGCACCCACCCCATTGACTTGATAGGCGGATCCCAATAAGCCCGGGGACCGATATTAGCCCTTTTGGCTAGAGTTGATAGGGGTTTTCCCCTAGTTTAGGGGTAAAGTCCGTGTTCCGCTTTTTATAGTTTCGGGGACAAATTCTAATTTTACATGCACCCACCCCATTGACTTGATAGGCAGGCCCCGATAAGCCCGGAGACCGATATTAGCCCTTTTGGCTAGAGTTGATAGGGGTTTTCCCCTATTTTAGGGGTAAAGTCCGTGTTCCGCTTTTTATAGTTTCGGGGACAAATCCTAATTTTACATGCACCCACCCCATAGACTTGATAGGCAGGCCCCGATAAGCCCGGAGACCGATATTAGCCCTTTTGGCTAGAGTTGATAGGGGTTTTCCCCTATTTTAGGGGTAAAGTCCGCGTTCCGCTTTTTATAGTTTCGGGAAAAAATCCTTGTTTCACATACACCCACCCATGACTGGATGCCCCTTCACGAATGCTTCAGTTTGATACCTCACTCGACCCAATCGGACCATGCAGCGTTTTTGAAGTCTGGGGACTACTTTTTCTCTGCGGAAGCTTTTTCCCCGCGACCGCATCACCACCAGACCGCATCACCGCGGAAGAATACATGCCCAGAGGCCCTTTGCCGGAACTATAGTGACCGTGAGCTGGTGGCGCCCCCTGGCGGAACTCTTGGGGAGATGATACCTTTAACCTGGAAAAAAGGGAACCAAGAGTTACCTCCCTGGAAAATGGTATCCTTCGTGCGGTCTCTATACTACTTCCCTGGCTTTGCTGTACGTTAAGCAATAACACAGTACATCCGGGAGCAGGTCGAAAAACCTGGAAATACAGTCGAAAATTCTGACCAAAAAATGCTCTTTTTGTAAATGTCGTCACAGTGACGCCAAGATGACGTCACAATGACGTCATCAAGGCGGCCATATTGGATTTTTTTTACATTTTCTTGTAGAGCTTGACCCAATGATATAGTGTGGTAAATTTTAGCCCCCTAGCGATAACGAAAATATATAAGGGGGAGGGGGGGCGCTCCCCCCCCCCCCAAAGCTGCGGTACACCAGGCCAGATAGGGTTAAAATATGCCCGTCTCTCTGAAATATAAAGCGTTGAATTTACTGGTTACCTCAATCACCCATGGCTTTCAAAATGCTGACATATATGACATATTTCCCGATGTCCGTAGAGCATAGAGTATATCAGGGTGCGGGTACATCACAGGTGTGTGCGCATGCGTACGATGGCGTCACTTTCGAGCTCCGAGCTCCAAGAGCTCCGAGAGCTTCGGAGCTCCTAGATTGAGGCATGCCAAATGCCCGTCTTAGCGCAAGAGCTCCGAGCTCCAACAGCTCCGAGCTCTCAACCCATTCATGCGTACATCCAAATGCGCCCTAACATCAGGAAAATATAACCATGGCCATCTATGAACGATATAGACTGATTCCGCTTGAAATGAAAGGCGATCCCACGCACAGGTCCATCATGAAGACCAAGCTCTTGTGTGACCTTAACGCTCTTACATAAAACGTCACTTGAAAGAGGATATGGGGTTACTACCCACCAACGCCCTGAAAAATAAGCAGAATGCGCAAACAACCGTTTCAAAACATGCTGCCTCAACGGTATCCTGGACTGCTCGAAGACGCTTAGGCCAAGAGCGACCCTGGCCGAAGATTGAACTTTCTCAAACGACGGCTTCTGATTGGACAAGAGCTTACGGTAATTGTAAACATATCCAACGCGGCTCCCCCAGCATGGGTATGATGTGCTGGTGGGGATAATAACATGATTGACCTGCCATCCTTGTTGTTATTGTTCTCTCATCTGTCTACATCATGGCGTCAATGCGTTATGCTAGAACCTTAAGTTCACCCAAGAGCCTTTTTCCCACAATTCCCGACCTGCGCATGTGTGGCATCGTCTATAAAGCACGTCCCTCTGGACCCCACACCCCTATTTCTACTGTTGCAGAGCCATGATGGAGACACATTCCTATGCGACTAGCATTTTACAGCATGCGATCGTGGTTAATTCACTCACGGGTTACCGAGCAGTGGTTCGGTCCATGTTTGGATATGGCGACGACAACGAGGGGCGATGCCAGATCCTGGAAGAGCTCACAGAAGCGGCTCGATGGAGAGGTGTGCTATCACCCTCTACTACTTGGCTATGACAGCCATTCTTGATGCCCGAGCTATTACAACACATATAAGGGAAGTGGGAAGAGGTGCCGACATACTGACCGAGTCGCATATGGACCACGAGCACTCACGCTGGAACCCAATTGACTCCGACGCTGTGGCAGTGATAGGCACCACTTTCTCGAAGGCTGTCCACAGATCGGGATCTATGGTGAATTACAACACATATAAGGGAAGTGGGAAGAGGTACCGACATACTGACAGAGCCACATGACTTCACAATATAGTCTTCCGGTTAACCTATTCTAAAGCACATACCAAGAATCTAACGATTCGTGATATGTGTTGTATCTCAGGTACGCTTTTATTGTACCTGTTCATGTGGTAACTTGAATGGTATGACCACACGGCCCCTAGCACCGGCTTAAGCGGTATTAGATACAAATCTAGAGAGCTTGGATGGAAATGCTCTGACAACTCGTATATTGGTAAATGGTTAGCTGTGTCGCTATGACAACTCGTACACTGGGAATTGGTGAACTGTATCGTCGTCAGATGAAAATGACGGCATTTAACACAAAAGACTAGTCTGTAAGGCCCGATGTCAACCAAGCATCAACTTCCCACAAATGCCAACATATGTCAAAAGACCAAAAGGTCTGTACAGGGGGCGGGCCTCGGGGGCGAAACGTCCACCAGCAGAATCTCGCCATATACAGATAAAAATTAAAACACATATCAGGGAAGTGGGAAGAGGTGCCGACATACTGACCGAGTCGCATATGGACCACGAGCACTCACGCTGGAACCCAATTGACCCCGACGCTGTGGCAGTGACAGTTCTGTCTTACAGCGACAGAAAAGAACGGCTCTTTTCAGAGCCTCCATGTATTCCAAAAGAGAGACGGGTAACTAAGCTCAATGTTCACACACAGTATATATACACACACGCACTCACAATGGCCGCTCCGCCATGACTTCCAACAAAAACCATACCATTCGTCATCCCGAACTGATGAGGGACACGTGTAACGTGTAAATCCCTATATGTACAGACACTACTACCACCATCGGGCGTTGGGCACGCGTTACTGGCCATTTGGACCACGGATGGTCCTTCTCCACCTCAAACACCTACCTTCACACCCAACAGAATGGCCGCTCTCGCTACCACTCTTACTGATGACGTCACCAATGACGTCACAGATGACGCGAACATTCGTCGAGTCGGGGTCTACACCACGAGAGCTTCAAGCTGACACCCTACATGGCCTATTAAGACTAGGGATGGTCCCCCAATCACACAACAGACCTCCACAAACCCAAAAATGCCTGCTTTCTATACTACGGCCAGACTACGCATGCGCAGAATGTTGAAACCGGACGACACAGTAACCCGGTCGGATTGTTCCCCAGGAGAGCTTCACGATGACACCTCTTATGGCCCAATCGCTCCACTATTGGTCCGTCGCGACCCCAAAACGTCTATTCAGCTAACATCTTTTCTGCGCATGCGCAGAATAACGTCAGTTCCACCTCACAACCCATCCAATTGAATGCGTCCCCACGAATGCTTCGAGCTGATACCTAATACGGCCCAATCGGACCACTATTGGTACACCTCGACCTCAAAACGTTCCTCCCAGTACCTATTTTCCCAGCATTCCCTGTCTGCGCATGCGCAAAATGTTGAAAATGCACGACACATTAGCCCAGTCGGACGCTCCTCCACGAGAGCTTCACGGTGACACCTACCACAGCCCAGTACGCCCAATATGGGTCCGTCTCGGCCCCAAAACGTCCATTAAAATACCCTTTTTCTACTGCGCATGCGCAGAATGACGTCAGTTCCACCCCACTTCTGTTGAGATAAGCTGTAGGTAGTATTATAAGTGGTATGAAATACTAATAAATCTATACACCATTTCTTGAGCACTCGTAGACCAAAAATATATAGCTCAATTCCATATAGCGATCAATCTAAGCGATAGACAGCGAATGTGCTGGCGGCCATCTTGGATATTTTGATTTCCCCAAGGTTGCCAGGCTGGCATCATTCGGATTCTGAATCTGCACACACAGGAGATATATAATCCATCAAAAAACGTTAGGTGGACTCCATTTCCACGTCAAGGCTCAAACTGAGGTTTGGCTCCCGGCCTTATATAAACAAACACATTTATGGAGATGAAACAGCCAGTCGTGCCAGTTTTCTTCCATTTACACCCGTACGTCAGCAAGCCTGCATGGTTACTGAAATAATGTGTAACTCGCGAACTGATTTCTGGGATACCTTACGAATAGAATAGAATAGAATAGAATAGAATGGAATAGAAACTTTAATTGTACTGTTTTACCCGTTGATGGGTTAATGTGTACAGGAGAAAACAAAACAGAATAAATCACAACATGTTCACCGGATTCAATAAGATACACTGTTCATTAAGTACTTGCTCTTAATTAGGTTGCGATGAATAAAGTTAACCACCAGCGAGATGGCCATCATGTCCTCGGCAGAGAGAGGCCATACAAATTTTGCCCTATCTGGCATACAGATGAAGTTGGCACATGTCCGTGATATATTTGTAAATAATTGATATCTAGATATGCTTTAACCGGGGCATTTAATCAAAAAGTGGAATTCATCCTCCGTATCAGATTTGCACAAAGACGGCGTTAAATGGGAACTCCGGTATACCTGCCCCTTTCGATATTACGGTCATGAGAGCTAGTTCGGAACCTTGCAAATGATCTACGATGGTCTCTATCTTGGATAACATCAATATAAATTTCCCGACTAAAACGAGATTTGAATTCCATATATGTTCTAAGTTTATAACTGCCAGGCAATCGATTACACGATGGTTTATCAACAGTTCTTTTTTTTCCCCCATTTCTGTTCAAAAGCGGACATACACATCTTTTGTGCTTTGCCTGAGGAAGCTGAATTTTTTTTGCCACACCACCGATACTGTTATAGGGACCGAGAATTTTGGGGATACTATTTAATACATTTGAGTACCAGGATGATGGATTATTCTTGCAGTAGTCCAGAGCCACTTTTAGAAGAGAGTTATCAAGAGCAGTATTTAGATCGCCCAGATATTAACTGTTTGACTGGCAAAAGATATTATCATTGGATATCTCCGCAGTTGACCATAGACTGCATCGGTGGTAGTGGTACGGTTAACCCCAAGAACATATTCACAAGCCTTTAAATGTAATTTTTCACAGTGTAGTCTTGTGAGCTTGTGTATATCAGCATTGGGATCCAAATCTATATTGGCAGCCCAGATCTCACAGCCGTACAATTCAATAGGCTATAGGCTTACGGTACTATTATTCAATCGCACAATCGCTGTCGAAAGTAGATCGACCTTCATGAATATGGATCAGCAGAGTAGAATCCCAGCATTCTCCATTTCATGGAATATTTAGATTTCCGCCTTGACTGTCACACTGTAACTGGCATCTGATTAAGGGGCCCAAGTAAAGCTTGCTGCTCCAAAACAACCCATGATGCAATGCATAACATTGGCAGCCCTTCTCAGATGTTTACATCAGAAAAGGCAGTGACTTCATGGAAGTTTGTTATGGGGCAGCAAGGTTGATTTGGGCCATAGTTCATGTTGCATATGGTAACCATCAAGTAACCTGCCTCTGATTTGATCATCCGAGTCATGCCGTGTGAGTTCCCAAGGAGGCAGATAAACAACGTCGGAAACTGAATAGAAACTTACATTCACACGTCCCAATTCCCACTCTCGTAACATATGCTTTCTACGGGTTCGAATGCCACCATGTATAACTAGTTAGAAACACTTACTTGCGCTCGAAATGCGACAGAAAATGAGAACAAAATGGGTCGAGAGCTGTCAACAACGAAGCCATGTCATTTTCTTGTCCACCCAAAGGTGGTGATTATGTGTTAGTCCTTTCAAAAAGCTACCCCGTCAAATTTTGCCCCCGTGGGGCAAAGTAGACTTGAACATTAGTGTCTCATGATTTGTGAGCATCGAATATTGTACACGTGTTGGCCTGCATGAAATTCTATATTTAGTGCCACGGGCAAAAAAATCTGTCGTCTGAAAAGACTTGTACCCTGTAAGGACGTTTGACTGGACAAGAAAATGACATGGATTCGTTGTTGACAGCTCTCGATCCATTTCGTTTTCTGCCGCATTTCGAGTGCAGGTAAGTGTTTGTAACTTGTACTGGTGGCATTCGAACCCGTAATTTGAATCCGGCTTTTGCGCTATAGCTAATGCCGGCTTCGACCGCAAGGTGGCGCTGGCGCCCACCTCCCCATTTCGTCAGATTTTCTCACTGATGGAGACGTCTTTGGTAGTTTAGGTAAGTATAGTCATCAAGTCTTATTTTTACTCGTTTGTACAAGCATAATAAGAGCCGCGTTGTCAACAAATTGGGCAATCAAAGATCATCGTTGTTGTTGTTACAGCCAACCCCCCCCCCCCACACACACACTTTTTGAGACCGCATTTTAACGTGGCCGATATAGAGTTCAGCCCAGCCTCCCACCACACCCACTTTCAAATGTGCTCCGCGGCTTTTGCCATACATTGGTATAAACGGTAAGCAAAGTTCATACATGAATTCAACAAAACATCCAAAAAGCGAAAAAAAGCTCGAATGTGACAGCAAGATAGACAACCAAACGCTCCACATACGTTGGGTCAAATGATCAAAAGAGCCCAAACTATTGGCCAATACAATTCCGCTGGGACAATAATTTCTCGCTCTCACTTCGAACCGCGGGAAATCTCATTACGGTATCAAGTCGTATCCTGGTTCTCGATCCTTACAATAATTCTAACATTTCGGTCTGCATATTCCATTTTCACTCAGACCGCCATTTCAACTTTAGCTGTAGCTGCCATATTTACCGAGTAATTAAGAAATAAAACACCAAGATTCTCATATATGAACATCACATGTCAGTATATTGATGGGGGAAGTTCTGGCTAAAGGGCGAGTGTATTAGTACAAAAATCATGCTCTTACTAGCATTGTATTGAATGAGGTGCACAGAGCGGACCATAAAGAAGTCAGGGCATACAGCCTCTTTCATCCAAGTGGAAGCAGTGACTTCTGACTATCTCTTACATGGGAATTGGTAAGGGTGATTCATTCAAACAAATGAGAAACTAAGGACGAAACCAAAAGCTGTCTATATTCCTGGGCAGTTTGTCCCATATCGTATGTAATTGATTTAATGAAGCTAACAGAAAGAGCCTCCATAGTCTTAGACTGTGGTTCATTTCTCTCGACCACAGGCACAAAGTCGTAATCATAACTCAAATTTGCATTTATTGTTAAATATTCAAGTTATAATATGTTTCTTTCTTACACAGGAGCAGGAACAGAGAGAATCACCAGGCCAGCAGGCGGACTTTCTACCACCGACATATAAAGAATTGTTTTCCTCTAAAAATACCACAACTACCGCTGTTGAAAATAGCACAAATATGTAGAAAGTTCCACATATACAGCTTTTGAAAATACTGCGGATAGTTATGTTGGAAATCCTACAGACTCAGCTGTTGATAATATTACAGACACAACGTTCATAAAGTTAGACGACAGTTCGTTATTTGGGACCAGTCATTCAGCGACTCATAACAGCGCACCTAGCAGCGCCCCCTGGCGTCAGATTTGGGATATGAATATGCAAAGATATAGAGCATGACATTCTCTCTTGCTATACAGAGGTTGGAGTTCAAAGTACTCATAATAAAAAAATACAGATTTCCATATCTGAGAAAAATAATTGCGGGTCTCCTCGAATAATGAACTGCGAACTGCGAACCGCGGTCTAACTTTATGAACGTGAGACACAGCTGTTGAA
>JAVTVY010043319.1:0-20170 GCA_036873755.1 Hanleya hanleyi | reverse complement strand
CAATGTGAATCTCCGGGGAACGCATGTTTGGGGTAGGAGTATTGAGGTGGTCATTTTATTTTTCTTGTGGATTTTACTATGGGGTATGGCGTCTTGTTTTTTTTCTCTCCACATGTAGAAGACAATGGGAGGGGTCACGTGGCCATGGGGTGAATTTAGCTGAAAAGTGCTCATTGCGCATGCGTAGTCGATAGACAGATCGGGGGTGAACGTTTTGGGGTCGAGTGGACCACTATTGGCCCGAATGGGTCGCGTGAGGTGTCATAGTGAATCACCTGTGGGAGAGCGTCCGACAGAACGGTTGTGGCGTGGAAGTAAGGCTATGACGCGCTTGCGCAGTCGAGGAGTAGTAGCGAAAGTGAGCATTTTGGAGGTGCGCATGGTCATATTTGAGAGATTGAGGGGCTATATCGCCTCCAAATAGGGCGTGTTGAGTCTCATATTGAAGCTCTCGCGGTGTAAACCACGATTTGAGGCATGTCCATGTCATCAGCGACGTCAACATGACGTCAACTGTAGGAATAGTAGAGAAGCCGACATTTTAGTAGGCGTGGGGGGTGTTTTTGAGTGATTGAGGGACCATTCTTTGTTCGAATGGGTCGTTTGAGGTGTCATAGTGAAGCACTCGTGGAGGAGCCTCGGACATCTCTGGTGGGTCGTGGAAGTAGACCCTATGACGCGCTTGTGCAGACAGGGAATTGTTGGAAAAGGACATGGGAATGGATGTTTTAGCCTCGACATGGGCCACTATTGGTCCGAATGGGGCGCGGGAGGTGTTATAGTGAAGCACTTGTGGAGGAGTTTCCGACTGGACTGCTGGGTCGTGAAAGAAGGCTAAGGCGCACGCATGCGCAGTGGTAAAAGTGCATTGGAAAGAAAGTTTGGGGGTCGAGATGGCCCAATATTTGTCCGAATGGGTCGTATGGGGAGTCATGTTGAAGCATTTATGGGGGAGTATCCCACTGGATGGGTGTGTAGTGGAAATACCGTCCATCTGCGCATGCGCAGTGAAAACGGAGGATTGAAATGGACGTTCTGGTGTCGGAATGGTTCAATATTGGTCCAAATGTGTCGTGTGAGGTATACTAGTCAAGCACTCGTAGACTAGAGTCAGACTGAGAGTGGTATACGCCTATGCACTCGGGGAGTAGTAGAGAAAGGGAAGATTCAGAAGTGCAAACGACCGCGTTTGGGGTGAGGTGGTCATGTTCACTCTCGCTACCTGGTAAAGTTACCTCAGCGTATTTGTGTAGGCGTTTGTGGAGGAGAATTTGGAGGAGGAAGAGGAGGAGGAATGGGATGAGTGAGTGAGTGAGTGAGTGAGTGATTGAGTGGTCATATGAAGTCATTTGTAAACCATTAGCCTTAGCCTGAATCCAAACATGAATGGTATCCTATTGAAGCTCTTATCGGTTAGAGCAAAACTGGTGGTGATATGCGTGCGCATGCCCAATGAGGAGAAGAAGCGAAAGAGGATTTTCGGAGGTACTGACTATGCCACAGGTATTTCAACTGTATATGCATAGCAATACTTGCAGCAACAGAAGGGGAATCCCACGTAATGCCGTAACGCCTATCTTAACGTGTTAACCCCTATGTTAACGCCTCAATGCGTCATCTTAACGTCTTAACGCCCAAGCCTAACGCCTTGATACCATGATGCAGACAGATGACAGAAAGAAAGATCAACTCGTTCACAAGTTTCATATAGTTCATTCTCCCCACTGTTACATCATACTCAAGCTAGAGGAGCAGCGTTGGGTATGTTTACAATTCAAGTATGGTCTTGTCCAATCAGAAACCACCATTTGGCGCTTTATCTGTAATATTCGATCTTGTCCGTTAATTTTATTCTCGGCTGCTCTTGTCCAATCAGAAGCCGTCATTGCAGAAAGATCAATTTTCGGCCATGTTCGCTCTGATCCGTTCGTTCCAATCGTCGTCGGACAGGCCAGGATACTGTAACGACAGCAGGTCTTGCAAGCTGTTTGCGCATTTGATCGCATTTTGCAGGGCCTCGGTGGGTGATAGTCCCATATCTTCTTCCAAGTGACGCTTGTCGTCATGATGGACCTGTGCCTGAGGTCGCCTTTCATTTCAAACGGCAACATGCTATACTGTTCATAGATCGCCGTGGCTGTTTTTCTGATGCAGGGACGCGTTTTGATGTTTGCCTATTGTAAGTTCGAGTTGATATTTTTTCTGTCATCTGTCTGTCTCGTTGCGTCAAGGCGTTATGCTAGCGCGTCAAGGCGATAAGACGAAGCATTAAAGCGTTAACATAGGCGTTAAGGCGTTAAGATAGATGTTAAGGCGTTGCGTGGGATTCGCCTTCGCTTTCTGCAAGCTATGCATATAACCTTGGCGTGCCTGGGACATAGTCAGTTTCGAATCTCCCCTTCCTCTTCTTCTCCTCATTGGGCATGCGCACGCATATCACCACCAGTCGTGTTCTACCCGATAAGAGCTTCACTAGGATACCATGGCCACTCATATTTGGATTCAGGCTGAGGCAAATGGTTTACAAATGACTTTATGTGATCAGTCACTCACTCACTCACCCCATTCCTCCTCTTCCTCCTCCTTCTCCTCCTGCTCCTTCTCCTCCTCCTCCTCCTCCACACACACCCACACACATACGCGAGGTAACTCTACTAGATAGCGATAGCGAACATGGCCACCTATCCCCAAACGCGCTCGTTTGCACTTCCGAACCTCATCTTTCTCTACTATTCCCCGAGTGCGCAGGCGCATATCACTCCCAGTCTGATTCTAGTCTACGAGTACTCGAATAGTATATCTCACACGACCCATTCCGACCAATATCGAACCCTCTCGACACCAAAATGTTCATTCCATTGCACTTTCACGACTGCGCATGCACGCCATATCCGCTACTTCCGCGACCCACCAGTTCAGTCGGAAACTTTTCCACGAGTGTTTTAATATGATACCTACCGCGCCCCATCCGCACCAATAGTGGTCCATCTACAGGCTAAATCATCCATTCCCATATCCTTTTCCAACGATTCCCTGTCTGCGCAAGCGCGCCATATGGTCAGCTTCCACGACCCACCAGTCCTTCCTGAGGCTCCTCCACGAGTGCTTCACTATGACGCCTCACACGACTCATTCGGACCAAGTATGTTCCCTCAATCACTCAAAAACACCTCCACGCACCACCCAAAATGCTCTCTTTCGCTACAACTCCTACTGATGACGTCACGAATGACGTCACTGATAAGATGAACATGCCTCAAGTCGTGATTTACACCGCGAGAGCTTCAATATGAGACCCTACCCGCCCTATCTGGGGGCGAAATAACCCCTCAGTCTCTCAAATACGCCCATGCGCACCTCCAAACTGCCCACTTTCGCTAATACTCCTGGAATGCTCATGCGCACCATAGTCTTACTTCCACGCCACACCCGTCCAGGCGGACGCTCCGTCAAGGGTGCTTCACTATGACACCTCACACGACCCATTCGGACCAATAGTGGTCCATCTCGACCCCAAAACGTCCATACCTGATCTGATTATGGACTACGCATGCGCAATGGGAACTTTTCATCAAAAGTCACCCCATGGCCACGACACCCCTCCCATCGTCTTCTACATGACGAGAGAAAAAACAAGATGCCATACCTCATAGTAAAATAATATAAAAATGACCACCTCAATACTCCTACCCCAAGAATGCATTCCTCGGATGTTCGCACTGAAGTAACTGAAGGCCTATTAATCAAGGGGTGTGACCTTTGACCCAGACGTTACTGGACATGTCCAGACATTTTAACATTGAAAGGACAAATTGATACCTATTCAGATATATTCGAATCCGGGGAGATATTGGGGCAGCGACCAACACAGTTATTGCCCCGTCAGAGTTGTCGTCCTTGCGTCCAGAGTGTATAGATGGCGCTACGATCTTCATCCGGGAATTTGACAAGTGGGCGCCATCTCTCTTATACCGATATTACAAAAACGGACCTGCACGGATGTTTTTTAACCATTTGCGAGCGATTGTACCATGCTATTATATAATACTAACGTGTCGGTGTATGTATCAAATGCCTGCACACCACGGAAGGCATGTTGAGACTTGCTGGTCTCCGATAACGTCATGCTCCGTCGGGACGGGGAATCTCGTTGGAAACACCCTGTTCTATTTGTAGATCATTACGTCAGTTCTATTTATAGATCACCCGAATTGAGGAGTAGAACAGTACAGTACTATAAAGGAGTCTCAATGAATTCTGGCGGCCAGGTTTTTGTCGTGCCTATACGGATCGACCACCCCATCGTGTATTCAGCAACCATATCATGTTCCCGCGCGATTCCCGGAGATGTCGGATTGACTAGCAACCGGCTCATGTTTCTACGACGATAAATTACCAATCAACCACCCATTCTTAGAGATTCAGGCGACCCCCCGCGTATTTGAAATCTCGTTGACATTGGACTACTTGCTGTCCGCGGAGGCTGCTTCCCAGAAGTGACCGCATCACCGCCGGACATTACACCCCCAGGGTCACTTCCGGTCACCTGACCATAAGTGCACTCAATGACCTTTGCCGGAACTATAGCGACCTAGCCTCTAAGAAAGTAGACGTCTGTGACGTCACGTCAGGTTCCAGTCACGTGACCGGAAGTGACCTTTGACCTGCGCGCAATTTTAGCCGATTTTGCGCGCATCCGCAGGGTCAAAGGTCACTTCAAGCACTTGACCGGAACCGGAAGTGACGTCACAGACGAAAGTAGGTTAATGGGTATGAAGATCACCTTTCTATACTAGTATCATGTGCGAAGGGTTATAGGATCAGGATTCTTATAATTTCAGGCTTGTTCCGTTCCGTAATTTGTCAGAGTGGTGCCCCTTCAGGACCGGTGACCGCCAGATGGCCTGATCATGATTCCGAGAAAGAAGTTTTCGAACTAGGCAAACATTTGGACTGCGATCGACCTACTCTGATAGGGGTCAAAGAATGCCTGAAAACTATCGACGTGACGACACTACTGAAAAGTTATCCCGTAAGACTATTGAATGTTATTCCGAATCCTTAAATAGTATGGAACCGTGAAGGGGACAAGGTTAATATTTTTAAAAAGTTATCATAACCCCTCTAGTAAAGTTTCCATCAAACGAAAGACCATTGCAAACAGTGTGGGAATTTTTTTTTAATTTTTTTTTTACGATTTTATTACAGAGAGTAAACTCGCGATTGGTCAATTATCTCGGGTGAAATTATGTAGGGGGAAATTAATATTCCCCGAGATAATATCCCCCGAAATAATTATCTAGGGGGAAATTTGCCATTGGTCAATCAGCACGGAGGAAAATTACTCGAAATAGTTTAGTTTCCTTAACTACTGTGTACAACACAGTTCCTATTCTCAATCTGTTCTCTTATCTGCGCTAACCCAATCAAATCAAATATCGACAGACCTTTGTTGGGCCTGTTTGCACCGGTATACGAGTACAATGGGTGTAACCGCCTTTTCTAGCAATTGTCTTACATCGTGGTATCTATATCCAATGGATGTGTCGGTATCCTTGCAGCTTAAACTTTGTTGTGACAGCTGACATCTCATACGCTGAGATGAAAGCTTCTTTTCTATAAAGATTCTCTCGCACGCCGATTTGAGGTCATACACGAATTGGTCTCTTGTGGGACAAAATGCTGTATCTCACAATTGACTGGCATCAGAGATCCGAAACTTCAGTTATATGTGATTTAAGATCTTCTGATAAATGGTGCCTGAATGTTGTCCATTTTACAGTCAGCAGTTATATTTAAAATATCCACACGTATTCCAGAAATTGATTTTTAACATTGAAACTTTCTGTATTATGTAGATGTGCCCTATCAGGCGCAATAGTTTTTTTTTAAATATAACGGATAACTGAGCTCATATCTTTTACCAGAAAAGCTATTTGAACATTTTAATTCGCAAATATGAGCTCCGGTGCACCAAAAATTTACAAACTAATTATTTTTCGTAGAAATACTTTGCAAATAGAGTGATATGCACAGTTAAAAGATCATGGAGTTTCCGGTCTCTATCGCGAATTATGTAGAAGATATTAAGAATACTATCAAATCCAGTACCAAAACAATGGTCTTAAATTCTCAGTTTCTTTGTAAGCGTCACTAGGAAAGGACCTTTTATCTTAGATGGGTAAATGACCCCAGGTCAGGCGCAATACAGAAGTACCAAAATAAAATAATTCCACTACAAGAATTTTTTCAATTGGAATGAAGTACAACATTATATTTTATACTCAGAAAAAATCCAAGGCACTGAGTCTAATGATTCTCGAGTAACCGGGCCGTAACGTAGTGCATTCGTGCAAAATAGTTGATTCTGAGGTGAGAACAATTCTTATTGTTCTCTGTAAACATATAGGAAGATAAACGATAACCAGATCCAGATTTGGTCTACGACTATATATTGGAACAGCGAGTATGCTGGTTCTGATTATCGTTTATCTTCATATGTTTATTCAAAAGAAATATGAAGTGTTTTCGCCTCAACATTGGCGATTTTGCACGAATGCACTACTTCACGGCCTTGCTATTCGAGAATGAGGAGACTCAGTGCATTGAAACTTTTCTGCGTATACAATATAATACTGTAATTTATGCCAACTGAACAATTTCTTGTATATGCAATATTTTATTTTTGGCACTTCTACCGCACCTGTTCTGGGGCCATTTACCCATCTAAACATGAGTGGCCCTTTTCACTGACAAGTTCCTGGTGGGTGATTCTGGTTGACTTAACCCTAACTGTCCTATGGTGGGCGAAATGATCATTTTGAGCCTATTTGCATAACACCCCGACCAGAGGATTATGGGTAAATTCAAGATGGCAGCCACGTGGGGTACCAGAAAAGTGACGTTTTTGTCATATTCCTTCACAATTTCTGCTTTCTCGAGATGAAAATTGGGCAAAAACTATTTTATTTCCTATCACATTAATATATACTAATTTATCACGCAGTTTTTGCGAAGAAATTGTATAAATAAAATAATCGGAAAATCCGACCGAAAAATCGACCAAAAATGCCGTTTTTTTTAAAATGACGTCACTGTGACGTCATCAAAGCGACCGTCTTGGATGTTTTTACATTTTCTGGTAGAGCTTGATCCAACGGTATAGTGTGGTAAATTTCAGCTCCCTAGCTCAAGGGATAAGAAAAATAATTAGTGGGGAACCATTTCGTCCCCCCCCCCCCGGCCTGGACAGGTTCCAAAAAGCCTATGCCAGATAGGGTTAGGCTCTCTACTTGTCATAGGGTTAAAAGCGGACAGAGTACATCTAATGTGAACGGACGCGTGCGAATATGGTTGGGGGTAAGGGGTAGAAATATGTTGCAATGCCTAGGATTAAATCTATTTAGACCACGATCTAAGTCCACCAGTCAAATTATTACTTCAATTCCTCGGCCTAAATGCATTTAAACCACAGAATAAATCGATGTAAACCTAGAAATAAATCCCCGAGTCCATTCGTGCAAATGAATTCTGTTTAATCCGCGGACTTGATCCTTCTAGTTCGAGGTATAAAATGTTCAAGTCTTATGTTTAATCCACCAAACAAAATCGAGTTTCTAGTCCTATGTTTTCTCCATCCAAGTAAACATCGGAATAGAAACTCGCTTTTGATTAGTGAACTAAAGCCTAAGACTTGAACGTTTCATACCTCGGACTAGAAGGATCAAGACTGCGGATTAAATAAAATTCATTTCCACAACGAACTCAGTGATTTAATCCTAGATCTAAATCGATTTATGTCGCGGTTTAGAACGCTTTTGACCGAGGAATTAAAGCAGTAATCTGACAGGTGGACTTGAATGAATGTCTAAATCGGTTTAATCCTAGGTTTAAATCGAATTAATACCTAGTATTTAAATCGATTTCTGTCCCCTACCGCCAACCATATGCGAATGCCTTTTCTTTCAATATATCGGCGCTGACTATTCTCACAACAGTGAAAGTTTACATAGTATCCGGACTTATAAAGCATCTATACTTACATAATATCTAGATTTACATAATATCTAGATTTATATAATATAGGTTGACGATCAGCCAAACTTAACGAAAAACGCCAATGGCTTCCGTGTTATTTAGCTTTAGACGTCGGGCAACCATGGGCAACCATGGGCCGACGTATAAAAAAGTGTGGCTCCAAAAATAACATGAATTTCTGTGATTCTCACTGACTGTTTTGAAACTTGGGGTAGAAAACTACCCAAAATAAGTTTGGATGCCAGCACTGTTTCACCGCTGTGACAATAACAAGCGCCGATGTAAGTAGTATATAAAGAGGATTTCGAGGCTCATTGGTGTCAATGCGCATGCGCGAGAAAAAAATGGGGCGGTATGCGCAGGAGTGTTGTGCGCGGGTATGACGTCACTTCCGGTCTGGGTGAATGGGGCGTGACCTTGGGAGCATGGATTTCTTCGCGGTCTGGCGGTGATGCGCTCCGCCTCCGCGGACCGAATTAGTGCCAAAACCGTGGGTTTTCGTGAGAGTGTTCGGCAATCTGTAGGGACCGCTAATGGACCGATTGGGTCGAGTGAGGTATCAAAGTGAAGCATTCGTGAAGGGGCACCTGATGGGCTGGGTGTGGGGTTGAAATATCGTCATTCTGCGCATGCGCGGTGGACAAAGGGTATGGAAATAGACGTGTTGGGATCTAGGCGAGCCCCTAATGGGCCGATGGTGTCGTATAAGGTCTTATTTTGAAGCTCTCGTGAGGGAGCATGCGCCTGGACTAGTGTGTCGTTCGTGTTCAACATTCTGCGCATGCGAAGACAGGGAATTATGGGAAAAGGGTACGGACATAGACGTTTTGTGGTCTAGGTAGGCCCCTAATGGTCCGATGGAGTCGAGTGAGATATCAATGTGAAGCATATGTGAAGGAGCATCCGACTGGGTGGATGCGACGTAAAACTGACATCATTCTACGTATGCGCAGTAGACCAAGGTTATGGAATTAGACATTTTGGTGTCGACATGGGTCACTATGGGTCCGATGGAGTCGTATGAGGTCTTATTTTGAAACTCTAGTGGAGGAGCATCCGACTGGACTCACGGTTCGTCTGTGTTCAATAGTCTGCGCATGCGCAGTCTGGTCGTAGTATAGAAAGCAGGCATTTTGGGGGTGCGTGGCAGTGTGTTTGACCCACCACTATGGGTCCATGGTTGTGGCTTGGTGGTGTGGGTTGTTCGCACAGACGTCACTTCCGGTTTCACTAAAACTACCTCCGAACCCAGAAGAGTTCCAATTTTCCCCGTAGACGTTGGGTCCGGATTTTCAACATCCGGGTTTTCCTCGGCCCGGCCCGGCCCGGCCCGCCCCGGCCGCAGCGCGCGCAGGTTACTCCGGCCGAGCGCGCGCGCGCGGGTTCTCCGGCCGCCCGCCTGCGCGGCATCACCGGAAGTGCGTGAGTGAATTTCGAATTATCCTAGGCCACTGATGGGCTACTTTCTCCACGGTGTTCAGAGCCAGTTTCACCGAATCCCCACATGTCTGTTATAGCCTTCATGCATTATGCTCATATAGATAACACACAAGACAGGGTTTTTTGGTCTTCGTGGTGACATGTGGGGATTCTTGTCTTTCCGCACGTATAACCTCTATAGTTTTTTTCACTCCACTTGTTGCTCTTGTAACTTGTAACTCATCGTCAAATTTTTTGTGCTGGAATGCCCGCTCGTAACCTAGACCAAAACATGTACTTGATCTGTAGGCTGATTTCATTGGCTCTCCATTTTACTCACAGGCCCGTAAAACAAGAGATTTGGGGGGAGAGTGTGGTATTAGGGTGAAGTGTCGAAATATGGGGTCTATATATAACCCCGTGCTTTATATAAATAAACATAAAGGTGTGAAACGGACTTCCGGTGAATCGAGAAATAAACGGCTTCCATCTAAGTACAGTTAGATTATGGCGGGCTTCGTTCTCAATTCTGATTGGTCAGTCGCCACAGCTGATCAGTGCGTGACCTCTCTTGCCGAAGGCGTGTCGCTACTGACCAATCAGAATTGAGAACAGGGGACAATAAACGGGAACAGGGGACTTGCACATTGAAAGAACTGAAGCCCAGAACAGGGGGCTTGTAAACTTAAGCCCAGAGCAGGGGGCTTGTACATTGAAAGAACTTAAGCCCAGAACGGGGCTTGTACATTGTAATGAAGGGCGGTCCAGTCATATACGAGTACATCGCGGTCCTCGGCCTTGGGGTACTCGTCAAACGTCTGTACGATGGTAGATAAGGTTCTTCCCCGGCATCGATGGTACAGGTAAAACAAGCAATATTGTCCGCACACGCTACTGGTCAGGCTTTGCAACGTTTCACTTTTCCAACACCACCTCTCTGTGCCTTGATCCATGAAGTCTATTAAATCGTGATGGAGGGGTGGCAGGCCGTACGGGTCAAAGTATTCGCCCTGCTGTTCTGTCAAGTACACGGCCACCCAATGTTCACCGGGCCGATCCATCGGGTCCGTGTTGAGAACGTAAGCAGGAGGATACATACGGTCTAATGGGAACACATCTCGGGCGAACACCCCTTGAAAGACCATACGTGTCCCTGGGTCATTCTCCAGTACGGTGGTTATCTGGTCTGTATCCATGTTAGGTGGCAAAGTCACACAGGACGTTGCGCGCCTTGTCCACTTGAATGATGTTGTCAAACTCGGCGTAGCAGATCACATTGACGGCGGTCCCGAGGGCTCGTGCAAAGTGGATTTCCAACCGTAAATTGCCTTGCTTGGCCAGAGTCAGCTGATGGTCGTTCTCTAAGATGGGGTCAGATCGAAACAGAACAACGTGTATCCGTTCGCGTAGTCCTCCCGACTGATCATATTCCCTTCGTCCTGGTCGATTTGACCGGTGGCTGTAAACAGGCTCTGATAGGCTCGAATGAAATTCCTGCGCCCAAAGTTCGGTGTTAAGGCCGTGGCTGGGACCTGTTGTCCATCCACATGCAGGGCCACAAAATTGATGCCGAAATGTTTAAAGTCAAACGGATTTTCTGGGTAGGCTCCGCTGAAACTGGTATTTTCCACACAGGCCAGGATCATTCGCTTGGGTAGTTCCCCCAGGAACAGGTTTTCTTTGTGGGCGCTCATATTTACAGAGAACACGTTGGTTTGTACACGTCGGATAGGGTACTGGGCTGGTTTTGTTTCCAAGGCTTTCATGTATCCCAATTGAACGGCTGGATTCGGTTTCACTTTTCGGACATACAGGACTGCGTCTTGGATAACAATCTTATAGTCAGCTGCATGCCCATCTACGTTAGTGGCCATCAAGGCGAAGGTCGGAGGCGCCCGTATCAGTTGGATTTTGATGGGAATCTTGTTCAAGAGGTACCGGTCTTGCATGAAAATGTCTGCGTGTAGTCGACCCATGAGATCCACCGAGGCGCCGTTCGCAGTGAAAGCCTTCCGTTTGTTATATCCTTCATTGTCCACCCTGTCCATGTGCTCGGCTGTGTCCTGGTAGAATAAAGCGGCTGTCAGCTGAGATTTTTTAGCCTCTCGTCCATACGACAACAGTGTCTCGATATAGGCTCGATAGCGGTACGTGTTGGGCGAGTCACTGATGAGTTTGTCGCTGAGAAAAATATCCACCTGTTGAAACATCGAGTACAGCCAGAGATTCGTCGGGTCCACCGTTGCAGCTTGGATGATTCTGGAGCCATCCCCATTGACGACCTTGGCTTTCACATACAAGTATGTATGGGCTAAATCCACACAGGCCGTATCCGCATTACTGATGGTGAATTCGATGGGCCCTGTTTCGTTGATGCTGGAGAGCGGGAGATGCCCCCCCCCATAATCCTTGTTCGGCACTGGTCTGTGTGGGCGGCAGGGTCCACAAATCAAATTCACTGTTGGTGGAGGGGCGTGGATCAAGGATATATTTAAGAAAAGATATCCTGGGTCTTCGATGTGCGCCGTCGCTGGGTCGGTCGTCGACTGGTGCGTGGTCTCAGTGGTGCAGGTCTCTTATTCCCTACGGTGCGTTGTGCTTTGGCCACCAAGACACCTCCCGCTTCTTTGGCCCGCCGTTTCAAGGCTTCTTTGGATACCGTACCCCCCCCCCCAAGACATCACTGGCCACTTGCAGTCCACTGCGTACCGCTTGTTTGCCGATTGCTCTCACCCCACGCGTCACCAAGGGCAGGAACGTTTTGACGATGCTCCCGAGTATGTTCCCCAGCCCATGTCCTCGTTGCATGCGTGCACCACTAAAGACGGGAAGGCCACCCCCGGCCTGTTGGGCATAATAGTCCATATATCTGCGTTCATCGCACTCGTAAGGGACCTTCATTATACAAAGTGGGGAGCACGTGCTTGTCGAAAATGAAGTGTCAGCACCACTTTTCCTCTTTCGAATGCCACCGGTCGTCCCGTGTCATCTCTTATATCCACCGTGATAGTGTTGATGTCGGTTTGTCGTACGGGTAGGTAGAGCATGTGGGTGAACTGTGGGTGACTTGATCTCCATACGTCTTTTTAATGGGGACCACCAGTAACAGAGGTGTGTTGATATCGCCCACGATGTGGTTGTCGACTACGTCCGAGTAGACGTAGAGTCCGTACATACCCGACTTCATATCCATCGGGATCTGGCCATGGTCCTCGGATGGACCCGTGTAGGTCGCGTGAGCGAGACCCAGCATTTGCTGTAGGATAGGACTCAGTAGGACACTCACGTTGGCGGTGAGGAGGATCTGTGCCTTGTCGTTGTGTGCGTTGTAATCGAAGTCCACGTGATTCTTGAAGGGAAAGGATTTGATGGGTTTTGAAACATTCGTGACCTCCCGTAAAGCCTTATAATGCAACAGTGTTGTCAGCCCCTGCGTGAACTCCTTGGGGGTATCGTATTGGCCTTCGGGGAGGGTGAGTCGGGCGTTTTTGCCTTCGTAGGTCACCTCGTTCCACACTTCATTGGGTCGCACGTTGTACCACGAGTAAGGGTATTGGATATCCACGAGGCCACATTCCCGTCGTCCAGGTAAATGTAACGGTTGCGGTAACTGGGTGACGTACTTGGCCAAGGTGTTGTCAGGAAACACATCCAGTGAACTGTTAATGGGTAGGGTGAGGTAAAACATGCCGACTGAGCTGTCCTGCTGCTGCTGTTGGTTTTAAAAGGTGTTCCAGGCCTTGGGCCGTTGTGTCCGGCGTCGTGTTCGTCGCGGTGACTTGCTACGTGTCACGGCTCTGGAGATGTGGGGTGTCCTGATCAAGGATGGTTTTTAACGGTCTTAAAAGAAGGTGCCCGTTGTGGTGGTGGTGGTGGTGTTTTGGGGGGTGAATGCGGTTCCGATTCGGCTTCCCAAGAAGGTAGTGGGCCAATCGGCGATTGCTGGGTCCGTTGCATAAAAGCCCAATTCCTGTGGTACATGCATGTGTTTCAAGCCTTGAGCGAAGACCTCCCATCCTCGAGGATCCGTGTGCGACCTGCGTTTACGCATCAGGTCATTCACTAAATCCGTCATGTGAGTCCCGGGGACCACCTGATTCTGTACCAGTAGTTCGCCTTTATCATTCCAAGTCATGTTAGGATTCTGTTTCATCCGTTGTAATACCAGGCCAGCTTGTTTCTTGAACGATGCAGGTACACTCTTCAGCACTTCGTCTTCCACCCACTGTGGGGCTGTGGGTGGTACCCCTGGTAATGGCGGCTGTTGTAGCGGTGCTGAGGTCGTCGGTGTGTCACGTGGTGGCGGTGGTGGTGCTTGGGTAGAGTGGGTTTTGTATTGGTCCATGAACGTCATGTACCGTTGAAGCGTCTCATTGTACCGTTGTACTTTCTCACTGTCGCTTAACCCCGGTCCCTGTAAGATCTGTTGCATATCGAGGATGTTTATGGTCTTCACCGTAGGTGGTACAGGGTAGGGCGATTGGAGGTTTTGAAGGATCCGTGGTTCGACGAGGACCATTTTTTTCGTGTGGTTCATTGTCGGCCGAAGAGTCCACCCAATACTGGACCCAACACGGAAGCGGCCAACGGTGCTAAGATGGCCCCGAGAAAGCCGCCTTTCTGTAACATCTTTTTCTTTTGTGTTTGAGGTACCCGCTTCTGGACTAGGGTTCGGAGACCTGTCTTATGCTTGGCCAACTTGGTCTTCTGAGCCGGAGTGAGTGGTACGTTGCCTTTTAACAGGTTGTACCCGATCTCGCACAGACAGCGTACAAGGTCAGGGTCCGCACCGGGTACAATGGTTCGGACCAACTCGGGTGGGGCCGTCTTCAATACACGGAGCGTCGGAGCGTGCTTCCGTACTCGCGCAGACATCATGTACAACTAATGTTAGAACTCACAACTCTGCTCTTTTTATCTACTTCAGAGAACAGAGACAAAGTCAACCATGCTGTGGTATTAATTCTATTTATTATCCCCCTCTTCAAACACACACTCCAGCTGGGGGAGCCACTGTGGGCGTGTTTACATTATTTTTGAATGTACACGTGGTGGGTCTCTCCGGGAAAGATGCCGGTCCGTAGTCGAAGGTGGTCGGGGGTGGCTTGCTTGAGGTCGAAGAGCATATACCCGTGCTGAGGGGTTGTGGCATCTTTGAAGGCTTCCAAAGCAAACGGTGTGCGGCCGGGATACATCTGTCTCGCCAGGTGCAGCAGTTGAGTGGTATCTCCCGGGTTTTTGAAGACCACCAGGTAGTAGTGGTCATTTAAGCTGATGTTCCGATGTTCTTTGTTTTTACTGAACAGATTCTGCACAATGTAGATGATGCTGAGCCTTCGATAATGGCTGCCTTTGGTAAAGAGTTGGGTGACCCGCGCATCCGTCTCCGCCATGAGATCATCCAGAACCACCAAGGTGTCGGGTTCCAAATCGGCCAGGTTGGGTAGGCCTTCCACGAACGTGATGTGGGGCACTGCTGCATACGCTGCCTGCCATTCTCCGTAACACCACACGACTCGGGCAATGGGTGGGGTGATCATGCTGTCGGCGTGTTAAAGGAGCTTCCTGACGAAGTGCGTTTTGCCGGAACCCGTCGGTCCTGCGATGACGCAAGTGAAGGGATGCTGCCACCGAGGGTACATGGTTCGAGGTGTATCCGCTGTCGTGGTAACGCGCTCTTGTAAATTTGGTACGAGTGAACTGGAGTGGTGGTGGTGGGTACAACGTCGGTCGTCGTTGTCTGTTCACTGTAAGGGATGATAGTGGATATAGCGTCGGTCGTCGTTGTCTGTTCACTATGAGGGATGAAATCCGGTGGGTTTTCAGACGTAGTGGGTGTACTTGGTGTAGGTGTGGACTGTATACTCTGTGTGGAGCGCGACGTGGCTTGTACACGGGGTGTGGTGGTGGTGATGACTGGGCTCGATACGGGGTTGACTGGTGCTATCTGTAGACTGGTTTGACTGGTGACTGGTGTTCTCAGTTGGTTAAGTAGCGTGCTGACATAGGTAACGTCGTAAAACACACCTCCGTACAACACACTCAGCAGGGTTAGCACTATCACCACAAAGCCCACTTGCACTTTGCGCGTTTTGGGAGACGCTGTGTTCAGAGGCAGCTGCTGTTTGTCCATAGCACCGTGGTCGAACGTGGAATGAAGGATGACGGCAGTGGTGTCTGGCTTTATAGTCGTTTCACCTGGTTGGCAGCGACCCAGGAATTGAAGGAACTGGGCCAGCCTTGCCATTTGACGAAATGAAACAGTTTACCACGCCGACGTTCCGTTTTCAAAATCTGCTCCACCGTGTAGTAGTCTTGCTGTGTTTTTACGACAGGCTGTAATTCCGTCTCGTAAAACGTCCCTAGCTACGGTTCCCCTTGAAGATCTTCCAGTTCATAGACTCGCGGCTGTCGGGGTAGGCGCCGTTTAATCAGGAAGTGCTCATCGCTGCAGCTGGGCAAGTAACTTTTCTCAAATTGACCTTTGACTTTACTGATCCGTACAGGGTCCCCGACCTTGTACACCTCCTTCGTCGTTCGCTGCCATTGGCTGGGGTACAAGACACGCCGGGCTTCATTGCGTTGGGTCACGGTAATGGGGGCTCTCTCTATACTCCGGTGATAGGCTCGATTGTAACCACTCACAAGTTTCGGGAGAACATCGATGTACCGCCTTGTATTCTTATAGGTAAAATATTTATACATGCGGCCTTTGAATGTCCTGTTGAACCTTCCCACCACGGAAGCCTTGGTCTCGTTGTACGTATGGAAGAAAAACACCTTCTGGGCTTTCACAAACTGTTGGAACGGTCTGTTGAGGAATTCCGTGCCTTCGTCGGTTTGCAAATACATGGGTTTGCGCCCGGTCTTGATGATGTCCTTGAACGCCGCTATGAGATTCGCCCCCGTTTTCGTCCGGATGGGTACCACCCACGCATACTTCGACAGGATATCGATGCACGTCAAGATATACCGATTCCCATCGTTGTGTTTGGCAAAGGCGCTCATATCGACCAAATCAGCTTGCCATTGGGCATCTAGGCCTCCCACGATGACCCGGCTCCGTAGAAAATGGCGACGGGCAGCTCGATATAAGGTATAGGTGTCTTGTTTTCTTAACCAATCTCGGACTTGAGCACGTTGTATCCCCTTGGGTTTGGCCGCTCGATAGAGAGCCGTCAATGTACTATAGGCCGCCGGACTGTCGGGACTGTAGTATAAGTTATCCAACACCTTCTCCCAGCTCTTCATGGTGACAAATGATGATGGACCCTGGCTCCATCGTTTATTTATAACGGGTATATCTTGGGCAGGAGTTTCTTTCTGATTTTCTTCGTTGGCTTCTGCCAGCACAGTGTCCATGGTAAATGACCAGTCCAACTCGTCTGATGACCGCTCTTCCTCCGTAAGCACTTGATCCACATCTACCACGGCATCTTCCTACGCAGACCATAGATCAGGGTGAAGGGTAAAATGGACTGTACCCCCATCTAGCCGAGCCAATTCTGCAAAGAAGGGACCGCGTCGGATGTACACATCTTGACGCAAGTGGATGAGGTCGCCGTCCAGTTCACCAGACAACACCCGTTTGAATTTGGTCCAGCCCTCTCGGGACAGACGAATGTGAGCCGGGCACGGTTGTGCAGGTTCCGCATCACAGATGTCTCCCACCTCCTCCATGATATCGACCTTTTCCGCATAAACGTGCAGGAAGACCTCGGGGGTCAAGCTGAGATACGCCCGTATTATATGCTCATGGTCAGTACGTGAATGATACAAGATTTGACTGTCTCTCGTATTTATAGGGAGAACCCCGTGAGATCACAGGATCGGGTGGTCATGTCACTGGGCTGACTTGAGTCTAGCCGGATAATCAATGGTATCATCGTCTGCCTCCGCTTCAGCGCTAGGTTTGGTAATTTTTTCATTGGGTTCTGCCGCCGCTTCACTCAGGGCAAAAGCCCACTCCAACTGAACAGCTGACCGCTCCTCCGGTGTAAACAGCTGGTCAGCAATAGGCACCACTTTCTCGAAGGCTGTCCACAGATCGGAGTCTAGGGTGAAGCCTAGCGTAGGGTCTTGGTAACGGCCCAGGCGTGAGAAGAAGGGTCCACGGTATACGTAAATGGCATTGTCTATGTGGATGAGGTTTCCGTCGAGCTCACCACTCAACACCCCTTTAAATTTGGTCCGGCCGTCACGGTGAAGCGTAACCGTATTCGACACGGTCTCCACGAGGGTGACTTTATCTTCATAGACGTGTAACCCCATCCGCGGTGTAAGGGGAAGGATGGCTCGTAGGACTGGTGACATGCTTGACCCAATGACGAACGGTGAATAACACACACTCTGTCTGACCCTCGTATTTATGGTCAGGTCCAACTGTCAATGCCACAGCGCCAGCATCAATAGGGCACAGACCATTACTAGGCCAAGCAGCCGTGGCTGGTTCTGGCGTGAGCGCTCGTGGTCCATAGCCCGAGCATCAAGGATGGCTGTCATAGTCCAGTATTGGTGAGTGATGGCACACCTCTCCATCGAGTGCACTCTGTCGAGGACGGCTTCTGTGAACTCTTTCAGGATCTGGCGTCGCCCCTCGTTGTCGTCGCCATCTGAAAACATGGACCGAACCACTGCTCTGTAACCCGTGAGTGAATTAACCACGGTCGCATGCTGTAAAATGCGAGTCGCATAGGGATGGATGTCCGTCATGGCTCTGTAACCGTAGAAATGAAGGTGTGGGATCCAGAGGGACGTGTTTTATAGACCATGTCACACATGCGCGTCTAGACGTAGCTCTACGGGTGTAGTCCGTGATACGTACTATTTTGATTGGTTAGTGCAAAAAGAGAGCAACAACAAGACAGATTACAGCGCCGGAGGCGCTCCTGGATCCCATGGAAAATCTTCTCCACGTCTCATGGTATAGCTCCGGTGAGGCAGGCTCAGGCTGGTGAGGCTCAGGCAAGTAGCTCCTCTCGTGAGATAGGCTCAGTCTGGTCAGGCAGGCTCAGGCTGGTCAGGCCAATGAATGCAGCAATGCCCTAAATATTCCCACTTCTATACACCTACATAGAAGTACCCGGATGTAGGCGCGGACGTAGGCGAAAGCATTCTAGTACCCGGATGTAGGCGCAGACGTGAGCGAAATTCTGAGCGAGCGATCGCTCATTGGCTCTTTTTCTCGACCGCTGATTGGTCCAAATGGACCTGCCAATCCTTCCCAGGCTAATTTACAATCCCATTTTTGTGTTGAAGCTCTGTATATCGATGCCGCAACATTGTTGCCGAACATTGCCGAAAGGGAGACCGTTTGACCTGGATGTGACCTTTGACCTTTTGACCCGACATTCACCCGCGCACTTTCGGTGGTGCCGCGCACTTCCCGAGAACGCGCGAGCGCGCGCTGCGGCCGCGGCGGGGGCGGGCCGGGCCGGGCCGGGAGAAAACCCGGAGATTGAACATCCGGATCCTACGTCTAAGGGGAACATTGGAACTCTTCTGTGTTCGAAGGTAGTTTTAGTGAAACACGGAAGTGACGTCTGTGCGCAGAACCCACACCACCACCCAACCCCAACCAGGGACCCCTAGGGGTGGGTCACCCACACACTCCCTCACGCATCCCCAACATGCCTGCTTTCTATACTACGACCAGACTGCGCATGCGCAGACCATTTAACACGGACGAACCCTGAGTCCAGTCCGATGCTGCTTCACAAGAGCTTCAACATAAGACCTCATACGACTCCATCGGACCCATAGTGACCCCTGTCGGTACCAAAATGTCTATTTCCATACATGTTCTCTACTGCGCATGCGCAGAATGACGTCAGTTCCACGCCACACCCAGCCCTTGGGATACTCCCTCACGTATGCTTTACATTCATACCTCACTCGATCCCATCGGTCCAATAGTGACTCACCTACACTTCAACACGTCTATTTCTATACTACGGCCAGACTGCGGATGAGCAGACTATAGACAACGAGCGACACACTAGCCCAGGCGGATGCTCCCTCACGACAGCTTCAAAATAAGACCTCATACGACACCATAGGATCATTAGGGGCTCACCTAAACCCTAACTCGTCTATGTCCACAACCTTTTCCCAGAATTCCCTGTCTGAGCATGCGCAGAATGTTGACAACGGCCGACACACTAGTCCAATCGGATAACCCCTCACATAGGCTTTACATTGGTACCTCATTCAACTCCATCGGCTCATTAGTGGCTCACCTAGATC
Source organism: Hanleya hanleyi (assembly GCA_036873755.1). Lineage (NCBI taxonomy): Eukaryota > Metazoa > Mollusca > Polyplacophora > Lepidopleurida > Hanleyidae > Hanleya > Hanleya hanleyi. The sequence continues at coordinate 469 of JAVTVY010043319.1, read as the reverse complement.
CCATAACGTCTATTTTCATACCCTTTGTCTATTGCGCATGCGCAGAATGACGATATTCCGACCCCACATCCACCCAGTTGGATGCTCCCTCACATAGGCTTCACATTCATACCTCATACGACTCCATCGACCCACTAGTGGCCCACCTATACCCCAAAACGTCTATTTCCATACACTTGGTCTACCGCGCATGCGCAGAATGATCATATTCCAACCCCACACCCAGCCCATCGGATGCCCCCTCACATGGGCTTCACATTGATACTTCACTCGACTCCATCGGACCACTAGGGGCTCCCCTAGATCCCAAAACGTCTATTTCCATACCCTTGGTCTACCGCGCATGCGCAGAATGACCATATTCCAACCCCACACCCAGCCCATCGGAACAGTCCTATTGTGTCATAAGAAAGGAGCTTTTGGCAGCCATTACCGCTTTGAAGCACTTCCATCCATATCTCTATGGACA
>JAVTVY010043318.1:0-20418 GCA_036873755.1 Hanleya hanleyi | reverse complement strand
ATTAAAGTGTGTATTGTATCACCTGAATCACACCATTTGTAGATCGATGTCAGGTTATTGCTTAACATTTAACAATTTCTGAAAATGACAGCAACCAACCGGACATAATTTACTGGCTTACTTATTCATAAATGTGTATTGGCTAAGATCACATTATGCCTTGCAAAAATACTGTGCATATGGAGCTGTTTGTAACTTTGTTCACTGTTGAAGATCACTAATAGCGAAATATACAGAATGAAATTGGCATCCCTACTCGGAGTTGCTGCTCTTCTATATTATTGGAAAATCATCAGTGGTTCCAATGGATTACTTCAATTAGATACATGTAAAAATTTCCCAGGTGGGATGTGCCATATAGCAGGTATGTATAAGTTCCACTTCAAAAATCTTTGAAGCACTGATTGGAAAATGAAGTGCTTACTTTGTTGACGCAAGCAGTGTACTAGTCCACTTATGTAAGGTGTATTATACAATAAGTCAACCATTACAGAATGAATGGTCAACATACAGGCCTACAAAATGGCCAGACTTTCAAGCCCACTTGATTCCTTGCAATTCTCCATACTTACCATACACTGATGGCAACATATTTTATCTGACTGCATTTTAGTTATATGTGTAAGCAGGGGTTGATATAGCCTAGATATAGATATATTTAGCTGACTTTACCCTATGCTACATGATTATGCCAGCGCTAACAGCATCAGTCCTTTCAATTCATTTTTAACCATAATGTTAATAAAATTAGTAATTGTAAAAAAGAATGTATAATGAGATATAAATCAAGCATTATGTTGATGGGCTGCAAAATCCGTATGAAAGGTGGCCCTTCAATTTCAATCAAAAAAAATAAAAAATTTGTCCTTTGAAATCCTTCGTCCATCTGACAATAATAAACTTCCTGAACAGATGAAATACCAATAAAATGTGCTATAAAAGTTTACTGTCTATAGTGCCACCCAATGATGAACAATATCACGAACCTACATGATGAAACAAATTCCTCAGATGTGGCCTGGGGAATGTAGATATTGGACTCAGTCATGAGAATTTCATATATTTAAAAAAATGGCCATTTGGCCCTACAAGGGATGTGAATTATAACACTAGGAATGTTACATTCATGTCCAGCGAAATAGAATTACTTTTCTCTGATTAAGAAGCAAATTTTTATTTTTGTGAAAACAAAATCTTATTTTGAGATGCAAAAATGCGTCTCCATGATTCACAACACCACCACAATCTTGTCAGTTCTTTGCCTATCTTGCAAGATCATTATACCCAAATTTCATGGAAATCAAACACGTTGTTCAGAAGATATGATGTTACACATGTTTACCTGAATTCATGTCTATAGCGCCACCTAGTGATGACCAAATGCCACGAAAAACAAGCGGGTGAAATCTAAAGCCCTTGAGAGATGGCAAATAAGAGTTCAATGGGAAAAAATTTAATCATGATAATGGTTATGGAGGTTTTGGCATTAAGTTAGATAAATAAGATTTTTCATTTAAATGGCAATTTGGTTCGCACCGAAAGAGAATTACCATGCCGGCAATCCTATAGTTATGCTTGGCAACCTAGAATAGAACAGTTTTTAAATATTTCTCCAAGAGAATTGGTGAATTTTCATTTCACGAAAAACTTTTTTTTTTGAAATGCAAAAACTTGCCTTTATAATTATGCCAGCTACACCAAAACCTTTTCAGCACATTGCCTATCCTTCAAGACCATTGTAATAAAATTTCAAAGAAATCAGACAAGCCGTTCAGGCGAAATCGTCAGAGAAAGGTTTACCTATGCTCTGACTACAACGCCACCTAGTGGTGAGCAGCGGGTATCGAAACACAACCAGACAAATTTTCCAGGCCTAAGGAGATAGCACACCAAGTCTGACCCAAAAATATTTAACGGTTTCAGAGATATTCGCGTTCAAAGTCGCGGCGGCGACGGCGGCGGCGGCGGATCCGGCGGAGCCGTTTCTCATGAAAACATAAGAGCATCCACTTTGTGGAAATGCTCTAATTAGGAGCATTTGTGTTTTCAACCTTAAGATGTTCTGGACATCTGTATGTCGATGGTGGAAAAATAGCCCATTATAGTAATGCAAAGTTTGCGTAAGTTTTTGGGTTTTTTTACACTTAGGGGAGCTTATCCCTTCGGAGAAATATTTTTTCAATGGCGGTCTTTTCATTTAATTCCTGTAGCAGCATGAGGAGGAAAAAGAATGGTTTTCATGTGAAAATTTGTGTGTATTCCACAAGTATGTAATCAACAGATGTGGGCAATTGGCTTAATTACTTGAGAGTTACCGAACATTGGGTGAGATCATCAGTGGCAAGTAATGGTTCAACTCTTTACACAAAACTGTTGGCAGGTGATTTCAAAAGAAGTTCTATGTGGTACTATATTTAGGCGAGTCTGTCATCAATTTGTCAGTAAAGGCGTGCCTTTCAAAACACCATCCATCAGACGAGAATGGTAGAAATGCCGAAAGAGATTCATTCTTTCAACAGCTCCATTGAGAGCCGTGAAATGACTGGTGTGTAAGAAGTCATTACACTAGAGAAATAGAAGACACCTTATTGGTGATGGAGATAGGCATATGGTCGCAACACCCGATCGACACCTTGAGATGGCTGAATGATGGGGAAGTTACTCAGCTGTTTGGGTGGTGGGTATATTTAACATCTGACAGAATGATTAACAGTGCCATCACCAAACCGTGTTACATGTCGTCCATTTATAAGCTAATAACTCATTCCAGGCATACATGTAGGTATAACTAGTTCACGTCATATTCAAGATAAAATCTTCTAAATTATAGGATTTATGCCCTGCTTGTTGGTTTACAACTTTTAAATTTAACAATTTCAATGTTATTAAAGGTGAACTGAAAAGCTTTCCAATGTTCTGTTAAAATGTCATAAAACAAGAACTTCTATAGTTGTTACAATTATGTGTGGTAATAGTTCTGTGGGTTATTGTTTTATTTCGGGTATACGAGAAGCCAAAACTTATACAGAGAGCCAGAACTTTTAAAAACGTCATCGCTTGCCTCCCGTTGTTTTTGGAACGTCATGACGTTATAGTGGTCCTCGTTCATTCATCCGACGTCGCATGACGTCACATTTGAATAAAACTTGAATGAAGGGGACCACTATAACGTCATAACGTTCTACAAACCAAGAGAGACAAGCGATGCAAGTTTTCAAGACGGATTTATAACAAGATAACTTAAATATTGTTATTAGTACGATTTGCGTGAACAACTACAACACCAGTCACATGTTATTTCTGCTTGATGATTTCCTGACCATTGAATACCCATGGAAAGAGGGGTTACGTAACATGGCTTTGATGTCCCTCGTGTTCAACTCCCCAATTCCCCAGGCCCCACACAAAACAGTGGGTCCTGCCCATGTATTAGATTATTTGGGGGTCACCCTAGACTCAATCAAGATGGAAGTGCGCTTGCCGCCAGAAAAGATTGGCAGAATAATCAGCATTCTTTCCACATTTTTGAATAAAAAATCGGTTCGAAAACAGGAGCTCTTGAGCCTGCTGGGTCATTTGAATTTTGCAATGAAAGCGATCTGGCCAGGTCGAGCTTTCATTTCCCATTTGATCAACCTTTCAAAAAAGGTAGTAGAGTTGTACAAGTACATCGCCTTGGATTCGGATACTCGAGAAAAATATATATGTGGTATGATTTTCTGTCCAACTGGAATGGAATTTCCTTCTTCCTGGATGATGAGATTACTGAGGCCGCGGATTTGCAACTGTTCACTGATGCTGCTTCTACAGTTGGTTATGGCGGTTATTTTCAAGGGCAGTGGTTTTGTGGAAAATGGCCCCAACGAGTGCGCGAAATTTGTGTAGACGCAGATAGCCCTCTTTCTATGGCCTTTTTAGAGTTACGGTAAGTTTCCTAAGTATTCGCGACCCTAAGTAAATTCAAAAACGGGCATTTTTCGCCAGGTCACGAAAAACGGTAATCGTAAGTAATCGAAAACGGCCCATTCGTGAAAAACCGCGGTCCTAACTATTCGAAAGTCCCCCATTTATGTGGTCGTGAGATTGATAATATTGTGGGCTTATGTAGTTGTGGGATGGGAAAAACATTCGCATCAACGAGTTCGAGAGCGTGTCAAAAGTTTTCACGTTCAAACTGAAAGAATGCGTCAGAAAATGAACCCGTACTCGTTCAGAAAGAATCAGTCGGAAAATGAACACTATCCCGTCAGAAAAAGGAGCGTCAGAAAAAGAACGTTCTTATTCGAGCGTTCAAATTAGACAGAGGCGTGGGATATTATGAAATACCAACCCGGTTATGAACAATCTCCTATAAAGCGCCGCTCAATAGCCGTTTTACTCTCTTTCAAACCTATTTACAATATTTTCAGCTTGTTATATCCTAAAGAAGAGAGTCCTAAATATATTTTAGAGGGTTTCATGAAACCAATCGCCACGACAACGTCAGAAAATGAATATACGAAAGTGAACATCCTTTTTTTTTTCGATGACGGGACTCCCATATCCATTCCCAATAAAAATGGATACATCTGTTATTTGAAAGCAATTATAGCAAGGACTCGAGGTTAATACCCAGTTTACTTAAAGGGTTTTGAAAATATTGGTGTTTACACAGCTGTGATAGAATGATTTGCTGACATCCATGGAAAGATTGAAAGAATGAGCCAGGTGGGATTATCAGCGACTTTTACTCTTCAGAACGTCCCCATATGAACCTCTTTTAGCTGGCAAATTCCCATGCAGTTCGTGATGCCAAGCAGAGATAAACCCCTTTTTTCACCCCATATGCAGGACTTGTCCATTGATATGTAAATGTATCCAATATTGCAGCTCAGTTTTGGCACAAGGCCAAAAGTACTGAGCGCTCAAGAGAGGAAGTGCTTTGATCCTGCCTGGAATGGAGACATTTAAGACTACACGAATCATCAGAGTCCAGAGAAAACTATTATTATTCAAATTAGCTAGAGCCAGTTTCAGCCCAAATCGTTTATTATGTGCCAACAAGGCAGAGTGTTGGATCAGTTTGCATATGCAGACCGATTGTATAACCCTTGACAGACTGGCTGCATGGTCTCACTTCAAACCTGGGATCATCCGATTTATTGTTTTTGATTGCGCTAATCTTGTATACAAATTAAAGATTCTGACTGGTTTACATATAATTATTGGTCACATTCACTGCAATGATTTAATGAAGTGACCGTCTAAAAGAAAATAACAGTTTTCTGTTCAATTCATTTTCATTCATTACTTTGTTGCTGAAATGAAACAAAGCAATACATTTGTTCCAATTACCCAAACAATTTTCACAGCGACTAGCAGATTTACCATTGATTGTGTGCACAAAGAGGCTCAATGGGGATATTCAGGTTGACCAGCATCAATGTCTAAGACATCTCCCGATAGCTCAAATGAAATACCAGCTGCTTCCGTGCTGAAGTAAAAATGTACAGGAGACTTCTAGCAAGAAATGAAATACTGGCTCCCTCGACTTGCATGACATTGGAGTTTTTTTATTGATACTTCAGGTAAATCCCACAATATGTGTATATAAAATTAAATATTTTAACCGTTTTACATAATCATCGGATAAATGTTGGAAGATATTCATTTCAATTAAACAAGGTTATTTTATGAAGAGAGGCATCGCCTGCTCTAGAGTTACAGTTACGCAGTGTGCATACGCCCCCTTGTTAGGCCCCATGCAAGCGGAGATGTACAGGCTATTAATAGACACAAAGGCTTGATTCAATTATTACTTTGGGGAACATATGGGGGTTACGCGTTCACGATTGATAACACAACAAAGCAGTGGATAAAACATTCCAATTAGCAAACAATGTAATGTTGTACGAAAAATCAGTTTTTTTATTGATAGATGTTTTAGAAGTTGGGGACTTAACCAAACGAACTGTTACCAACGTAACCAAACGAACTGTTACCAACTGGGCCGTCCGGACGGTATGGCAGCCCGTTCCTACACTCGTGAAACGGGCATAACATGCCGCTCTTCTCGTCACGCTAACCTGCCTGTTCGCAGTGTGCCCCAAAGTCGAGAAGCTTCGTCAATATGGGGACTCTAAATTTACGAAAACGTCCGTTTTCCTGAACTGACCTGCACAAAGTATTCGGAAGTGGTCAGTTTTTCATGACTGTGATATTCACTTCCGGTCACGAATACTTAGGGAACTTACCGTATACCCAATTGTGGTTGCAGCTGTTCTGTGGGGTAGTGAATGGAATGGAAAGAAAATTCTGTTTCATTGTGATAACCTTGCCACAGTCAATATAATTTCCAAAGGAAGAAGCAAAGGTGCACTGATCATGAAATTGATGCGTAAGCTGATATGGTGTGCAGCTTCTAATAGCTTTGTGGTGTATGCTCGTCACATTCCGGGTAAATTTAACTCGGTAGCTGATAGTTTGTCTCGCTTACACTTGCAGAAATTCCGAGAGCTGGCACCAGATGCTGCACCTGTACCATGCCCATGTCCTCCAACGGAGGACTTGCTGATGTTTTGAAAGAGACGGTGAATGAACTGTGGACTGTAGCTCTGTCGAGCAGGACCCAAGGGGTCTATAATTCAGGATTTAAATGCTACCTCAAGTTTATGCAGTTATATTTTCCAGAGTGTCTTAGTAGAAATCCTAAATTCCCTTGCATATCAGAAAATCTGCTGATTAATTTTTTAGCCTATTGTCACAAAATTGCACAATTGTCGTATGCTACTATTAAGGTTTACCTGGCTGGTATACGTATGGCTTATATACAGGCTGGTTTCAGTAATCCTCTCATTACGAAAGAGGGTCAGATCTACCCACGTCTGACCTTGCTGTCTAAGGCGCTTAAAAAATTACAAATTCTAAAAGCACCTCCACGTCATCCTGTAATATTTGACATTCTGTCACAGATTTGTGGGATTTTGGATGCTGGTATGTTCGGCCCATTCCTCGATTTGTTACTGAAAACAGTCTGTACAGTAGCTTTCTTTGGGTTTTTACGTTGCGGTGAGTTTACAGCAGCGACTGGAAAAATAGATACATCGATACACTTGCTTATTTCAGATGTAACATGGTTTGATAACACCAAACATTTCACATTATCGTTAAAAGCATCCAAAACAGACCCTTTTCGGCAGGGTGTATCTATTCTATTGCTTTATGCGAAACAGATAATAGTATATGCCCTGTGAAGTTTTTACGCCAATATCTGGCTGTCAGATATACTACCGGTGCAAAACCATCAGACCCTCTTTTTGTTTCTAATGCTACTACAATCTTGACACGGCCATTCTTCCTCAGTAAATTCAAAATAATCTTAACAAATTTGGGCATACGCATCGATAGCTTCAATGGGCATTCATTCAGAATTGGAGCAGCGACGACCTGTGCCAAGGTCAAGGTCGAGGACCATCTAATTAAAATTCTGGGGCGTTGGAACTCCGATTGCTATACTCGTTATATACGTACCTCCCTGGACATTATAGCTGGGGCGCAGCGCAATATGTGTCAGAGAATGGGTTAGCCATAGGTGAATTTCATACAATAATTCGCTAGATATCAATAGAATATTCAGCCATGCTGCACATGTGAATGGAAATTAGCCATCTTCAATTATGAGATACATGGAACCGTACTGGGATATCGCTCAGAATGTCACCATCTATTGGACTGGCTTACAGCTTACGATTATGCATGACTGTCATTGAAGTTCTGAGTACCAGGTTAGTTGCAGTTCTGTCGAAGGGGTGGTGTGTTAGATTTTGGGGGTCAGCTCCATGTGGTTTCGCTTTTATGGGGGGAAAACATACCTGTTTTCTTTCCCCCCAAAATCGATTAGTGACAAATTACTTGACTGCTCGGACTGCTCCGAGACAACATACATGCTTGCTCTCGTTCCGGGACAACATATGCTTGCTCTCGGAGCCCAGCGACTAATTAGCAGTAGGTAGAATAGGCGACTATTCAGGGGTACCACCCACCTGCGGTCAGGTAACATCCTGACCTGCCTTGACCCCTGAACACCAGCGACATATTTCACATGTAGAGTAGGAGAGGAGCCACGGGGAGTCTGCCCCCATATCCCAATACTTAATTATTGTATAGTTATATATGCATTTGTCATCTAAATAAATGTTATTGAATTTATCCTGTTGTTGGTTGTTACTGCATAAATAAGTAATTTAACTTGTTAGATGTAGTTTATGCAGTGACAGCCCTCAACACTGGTTCCAGGGCAGAGGTCATGCTGACTTGGTGTTTACCCCAATACATGGTGCATCTGCTGATGTAATTAAAATTGCAAGACCATTAAATTCCGCTGCTGACCAATGGGCAGCACTAAACTTATCTTGCTAGTCCCCAGCCTCTGGCTTGCTTCATCTGGGGGCCTCTGGCCCTCCATCTTTCTTTTCTGCTCTGCCACTCCAGCATTCAGATGTTACTCAAATTTGCTCTCGATTTTATTAATTTACCACTGTCCCACCACCACCACCTTCGACAGCGAGGGGCAGACTTCCATTGTTTGGGGGGGGAAAACATACCTGTTTTCTTTCCCCCCAAAATCGATTAGTGACAAATTACTTGACTGCTCAGACTGCTCCGAGACAACATACATGCTTGCTCTCGTTCCGGGACAACATATGCTTGCTCTCGGAGCCCAGCGACTAATTAGCGGTAGGTAGAATAGGCGACTGTTCAGGGGTACCACCCACCTGCGGTCAGGTAACATCCTGACCTGCCTTGACCCCTGAACACCAGCGACATATTTCACATGTAGAGTAGGAGAGGAGCCACGGGGAGTCTGCCCCCATATCCCAATACTTAATTATTGTATAGTTATATATGCATTTGTCATCTAAATAAATGTTATTGAATTTATCCTGTTATTGGTTGTTACTGCATAAATTTAACATCTGACAGAAATGATTAACAGTGCCATCACCAAACCGTGTTACATGTCGTCCATTTATAAGCTAATAACTCATTCCAGGCATACATGTAGGTATAACTAGTTCACATCATATTCAAGATAAAATCTTCTAAATTATAGGATTTATGCCCTACTTGTTGGTTTACAACTTTTAAATTTAACAATTTCAATGTTATTAAAGGTGAACTGAAAAGCTTTCCAATGTTCTGTTAAAATGTCATAAAACAAGAACTTCTATAGTTGTTACAATTATGTGTGGTAATAGTTCTGTGGGTTATTGTTTTATTTCGGGTATATGAGAAGCCAAAACTTATACAGAGAGCCAGAACTTTTAAAAACGTCATCGCTTGCCTCCCGTTGTTTTTGGAACGTCATGACGTTATAGTGGTCCTCGTTCATTCATCCGACGTAGCATGACGTCACATTTGAATAAAACTTGAATGAAGGGGACCACTATAACGTCATAACGTTCTACAAACCAAGAGAGACAAGCGATGCAAGTTTTCAAGACGGATTTATAACAGGATAACTTAAATATTGTTATTAGTACAATTTTGCAAACTATATTTGCCCCAAAAACGTATAAAAGTTATGTCACATAAGACAAGATGTATATAAGCAACAATTTAGATAAAATTAAAAGCTTTGCAGTTCACCTTTAAGGTGGTTTGCGAGACTTTCAGTGAATGGCCTCGCTGAGAGATGGTGTCTCGACATCACATTTAAGGCCAGAAAGTACATTACACTGACTACTGCGGACCCGAGCGGCCAACATCAACATGATTGACCCAAGTCATTGTTCATCTATCAAATCCAAACCATGATGAATATAGCCTGCACACCACAGCAAATACCAGCCACTTCAATCGGAAGTATTCTGGAGCGCATTTGTGAACTTATGACCTCTCCGAACATGACCATATTTGAAAGAAGTAACCGCCAGTCAATGTGTCATATATTTTTCTCGGACTTCAAAGAGTTTGTCACCCAGCTTTTTCTTCACATGAACTCGGTCTTCATCTAAATATACCGAGATCCCACGAAGATGGCATATTGGCCCAAAACGCCATTTTTCATTGGCTGATATTTTGAACAGACAGTTCCAGTAATAACTGTACAGCTCTAATCTGCCTACATGTACAGGGCCTGGTACGGAGTATACGGTAATTTCCCTATTAATTCGCGATGTAGTGATGAAACTCAGCACTCCAAAAATTGGCTACTTTCGAATTATTTGTTGAGCGAATTCTAGAAAAACGCGAGTGTTCGAATTAAATGTCGCGCCGACTTTCACGGAGAATCCAAAATGGCGCACCGCTTCGCCGTGGTTGTAGTGATCGTATTTATTACCGTGTATTAACTTTGATATCTCATCAGTTTCCATAAAATGCAGTGTATGATGTCAGAAAATCTCCTCTACCCTGATAAAGGCGTCTAATTTTATTCGAGGAAGTCGAGCATATTTATCGTGTGACAAGTTCAGCACGATCATGCAGATTTTTGAGCTGACGTCCGCAAATTCGCGTCCATAATAACATCGTAAAAGTAGGCCAAAACATTGAACGTATTCCTTCCTTTTTGTTCAGTATTAGCTATGATCTATATTATGAAACCTAACTGACATGGAATTGAATGAATATTCTGGAAATATAAAACTATACACATATTAGAGTATTCCATGTTCGAGTCGTTCGGTATGTCGACGTTGTTGTTGTGAACCCTGAAAATGAACCAACGGCAAATTTGTGTAGGATTGTATCACGAAGTCATAAACTTTTTGGTCTTCACTGTGCATGATTTTACACACACCATCCAGGACTTGAATAAATATCCCGGACCTATGACACGAAATTAATGTTGAATTAACGGCGGATTGTACAAGAGAACCGTTTCGATTGGTTTGTTTCAAGTATGAGAATATCTATTACGGTACCGGTACTGTAACAGTTTACTAAAAGTAAAAGTCGAAGTATGATATCGTTCTGAATATTAATTAAATACTGGTATGTTCTCATCTCCGAAACTTTACCTAATGCCATTTAAATGTTTCTCAAATTTGTTTAGCATATAGAGTAAATGGAATGGCGATAGCGATGTTTTGATTCTTAGTGTGAAAATGCGCGGTGTAATTCCAAAGAATTTTTGATTGCTGGAATTTTGGTAAGTTCGTGGGTATTCGTAAGAAATATTTTCATTCACAATAAAATATTTATCAAAACCGGAAAGAGTAAGTCTTTATGATAATATTTGAACAAAACAGAGCACATGCAGAGATGATTGTTGTCGGCGCTTCACATCGCAAAATTTGTTTGTGTCTCCTGGTGGGAAAACTGACGTTTGTCAACTGTGTGATTTCCTGTCAATGTTTCATTAAACGATAGATGCAATCAAAACCAAGATATAACAAGTTTGAATGAGGTATTGTGAAATTTACAGGACGAGCAAGGGCCACACATTAACACACAAACCCATAATACTGCAGCGTTAATTTGAAACCCCTTTCATTGCCTCTTGCTGGTGAATCGCACATCCTTACCCAGAGCTGAATTTGGGCTTCCGAAGGGACAAGGTATTCCCCAGGCAGTCAATTCAATGTTATTACACACGATCTCATTTGCATATGAATAAGTGTCATTTCCAGTCAGAGTGAAACTTGCATGCTGCACGTGGACTCTCCTATTTCACTATATATTTCATGCTGTTCAGAATCTCTCCACTGGAAACTGAAACATCTTGTCACCCCTATCCTGACTTTGGATTCTTCCATTTTATGTGGTTTTCTCTGGAGGACAAGCTGTGCTGAATGGGGAAATAGCTGGACAGGCTAAAAATAAACTAAACACTTCATTAGCAAACTATCCCGGTACTCAAAACAATGTAGCCATTGACAATTTAAATATCAAAGGAGACCTGCAGCAAATGTCATTCATGTGGAGGCTTGGTGTTTCAGTAGGAAATTGAGGGGCACTGAGGGGGTATACTATTCGTGCGATGTGAACACATCGTTTCAAGTTTGTTTCCTAAACAGTGAATACGGTCTCTTTCACGAACATGCTATTAGATATTGTATTGTATGTTGAGTATTATTAGAAGGGAGAAAAATCAGAGAACCTGATGAAGAATGCAGGACGAGTCAGATCGATCACCGTAATTCTGTAGGTTTGTTTACGGTCAAATATACTTACCACATGGGGTCTGCGTAAATACCTCACCTTGTCGTGTGGATAATAACACGGACGTATGGACTGTTAGGGGGAGGGAGGGGGAATGGATGTTCTGAAAGAAAAAAGGAAACCCTTTCACCATTGTTTGTGATCTTCCAGGCTTGTCGATACGTTGTCATGCACAAACAAGTGATGCTCGAGAATTGTAGTCCAGATTTTTTATTTTTAGAAATTTTTATTGATCAAAATACTAAAATAAAATCAACGTTAAATGTACATCCTTCCAAAAGGCTTTCCGTGATGGCTCATTTTTGACGTCAAATAATGGTCGTTTGATTGTCCACTTCACCTGAAAATATAACGAATAGCATATATACAGCATACCGAAAGGTTAAATCACATCTTGCTTTCCCCAAACGAAGAATTCAGTTGCTGTGAAGAAATCTGATGCAATTCACCAGCACACACGTTACAACTTGATATCTCCGCGGGAACGTCACCCGGCAAAGTTTGAACTCTGCTCCCTTCCAGTGCCTCCTTTGAACACGGCCCAAGTGCCTCCCATACGAATAATACAGGGCAGGTCGGGCAGGTAAATGGGGGGCAGCGAGGGGTTTAGCATATACGACGAACAAATATATTAATGTTGAAGATCTCTCAAATTTGTTACTTAAAATAATGTGTGTTTTTCAAATAAAGGAATGCTGGTTTAAAGAAAGATCTGATATACGAACGCTGGAAACTGAAGAATGATTCAATAGTGGGCCAGACACTCGACCACGTGCGGGGGACTACCGTATATATTTTTCCCGACTGCGGCGAAACGCGATCAAGTTAGGATAAAATGACTGCGGAGTTAATTGAATCAATTTTTTTCCTTATAGACTGTAAGTAATAGTAATTCAGTCCGATTATATTGTACATGTACCATTCCCTGTTGTTTCTCTGCGCTTACAAATAATAGCATACGCAGATATACTATACGAGATTCTAGTAACATATTCACTTTACTTTCATCGGCACGAACTCCGTGGCGAGAACAGGAGTGTTCGAATTTATTGTTTCACGGATATTGAAAATGCTCCTGTGTTCGTTTTATTAGGATGGACAAAATCACGACAGCGGAAAAATCGGCCGTTTTCGAATTAAATTTGGAAGGTGAATTAATAGGGAAATTACCGTACGCATCAAAATAATCATATATCATATTTTTATTTTTGTGATTTATTGATAATACAACTGAGTGGATTTTGTTGAAAGTAGGATATACTTTGAAGAATTTGTGTGGCATATTAGTTCATGACCAAAGAGTAATAGAGGGTGGGGTGGTACATGTGTACCTAGAAGGTTATAATGTCCATGGCAATGCTTATTTGCAGCCCTGATTACAGAATTTTTGAAGGGATCCATCAGCATAAATGGTTTGCTCAGGCACCGATATGTGCATTGATGTGCGACTCCCATCGTGAGTTTGTTCATTTTTTTTTTTTGCTCTCTTTAACTTTAAGCCTTTAACTATTGATATTGTGGTGTATAAATAAGGTAAATATACATCAAATTATCCTACAAGTTCCAGAGAAGGACATTTATACTTACTTTGATGATAATTTTGGCACAGTCGGGTCAAAAATAGTCCAGTTATTCCCCATACTGTAGGTATAGGATGGATAGAAAAAGTACAAACCACAAATTTATGCCGAGTCAACAGTGCACTGGAGCAAATCTTTGTCTAAGAATTAAATTCGGAAGGTCTAATCATAAAATCTGATGTCGGAATGATATTGTCCAAGTCAGAAAGTTGGAGAATTTAATGAAAGGATGACAGCAGCAGAAAGACCTCTGTCCTAGTAAAATACTCTGAAAAGTCTATGTAAATGTATACTCAATATTCAGGGGTCGAAATAATTCAAAAATTGTAATTCAGAAATTGTAGTTGTCAAAAGAGCAAGTCAGTGACAGAAAGTAGGTTACCCATATCTGTTTCAACTTGCCCCTTGTGATCTGTTATAGTGTTACAGACAGGACAATAGAGTTGTCCCCGAAAAGGGTAAATATGCTAAGTCACTTGCCCACACCAATTTTATGTTGTCTCGGGCAGGCGGGCAGGCCTTATTTTGACCCCTGATATTACAGCGCCCCCATAGATAAACATAAGACTCCAGGGATATTACCCGTAAGAAATTAAGGATGTCAGACAGGAACACTGTGCGATGTGAGAACCTCCCAAAAGTAACATTTTTTTCTGCCCAACACAACTGAGAAGCTGAATTTGACAGATGAACTGGCGGATTTCGCACCACACACATGGGCACAGCTGGCAGCGCATTACACAAATTCCAGGAATCGTTAAAAAAAAACACTTCCACAGAATTTCTGAGTGAGGAAATTACGGCATGAATAAAGAGTTCTCGTAAGCAAACATCCTCCAGTTCCTGTACGACAGAGAGATTTCCTTCCTCGATGTCGCACCTGAAATATAACATCTGTATGTACAACTGATTGGATTTTCAGGTGTCCCAGTAATGAGAGAATTTCTCATTGTATATATCCTTCAACTTCAAACAAATGAGGCCATCAGTAAAATTCTTCAAAGCCAGTCGTGGTCCTATGTTCCAGCAAATGTAACACAGGAATAAACCATATGGGGGAAATTTCTAATGGTACATTTAGTAAGAAACCAGCAGGGTATCTCGGTTTATCACTTCAGAACACAGCTAGCATGGCAATTAACTATTTGAAAACCTAATTGAAGATTTTGCTTGGCTCCAAACTTTCTGTCTTTAAGGAGGAAGCTGAGCTGATGGCTCAAACTAACCGGAATTACCGGTACGTACATGTAGGCACATTTAGTTGAATTGCATACCCACTTGAGAAAATATATCAGGATTTTATGAATTGGTATATGAACAACCAAAATTTATATGTATTAATTTGTTCACTCCACACGATATATCGAGAAGACCCTAATATGAAGATCAAATGATTAGCAATTCAATGATGGCAAAAAACGAAAACTGTACCAGAAGCAGTGATTCCTTGAAAAGTAAAAATATTTTTTGGATATTTTCAGCAGGTTTAACCTTTTTTTTTGTGCTAAGTAGTCAGGAAATTCTAGACCAGACAAGAACATACGACACATTACATGTATTGATGTCAAAGATAAAGGGCCATAACTCTGTGGAAAATCATTGAAATGAGTAAACAACCTTACAGTGTACATCTGCAAGGTACTAATCATCTAATCTTCTATGTATACTGTAAGTTTTGAAGTTGTCCATGAAATAGTAACCAATATATTGACGGGCAAGCAAATACTGATTTTGACGATAAAGGCCCATAACTCTAAGGAAAATCATCAAAACTGGCAAAAAACCGGACAGTGCACATCTGTAAGGTATTAAGTATCGTCCACATACGTTTTGAAGGTGTCCATCAAATAGTTACTGAGATATCATCTGGGAAAGTTTGGTTATATGGACAAATGGATATATGAACAGGCAAATTGATTGCTTTATGCCTCTCCCCCACCCTCTATAAATGCTGGGGGAGCATAATTATTATCATGTTTCAGACAGCCTATGATGTTAATGATCGAGGAGGGGGTGGAAGAAGGGAACATGTAATATGAAGAAGAACGGTAAACAGGGGATTAGAAATTTTTAAGAATTCTGAATTCCCATCATTTCTATACAGAGAAACCTGTGTAAACTGACCATACTTGGGACCAGATTATAGTGTCAGTTTTGACAGGGTTTCTGTTTATCAAGGCTCAAAATACCTTAAATTTAAGTATTGGGACTCCAGACAATGTCGGTATTTAGAGGTTGGTTGGTATTGCATTTATATTCCGACAATCCATTATGTTCCCTATGTTTTTGTAATTGCTGTGGCAACACCACACTTCAGTTTGGTGCAGCATATTAGCCACTGTTTACAAGAAGTAAAGACAATCTTTAAATGTACATAACAGTTCTAGCACAATAATTTTTCCTGTTTTAATGGGCAGAATAATTCCAAATAGGAAAGAAAACCTTCATTACCAGCTATCCTGCACGTAGCTCACGCAAACTACTTCCATACAATCATTTCGGCACATTATTTTCTATTAGACGAAAGTCGTAAACAAATTATTTTTTTCCGATAGCTGGAGCCAAATATGTGTCTTCATAAAAACAGAGAGCACTAAAACTGTCAGAAATTGAGTTTATGTACATCTGTTCAATGTATGTGTATATGTCAACGGAAGTGTTTCTGGGGCCACGTTCACAATTATGTAACTGATTTGTAGAGTTTAGTGTTACAGGTAAATTGTTGGACTAATTGGAAGTGCAGGAGATGAACTGTTTAAAAAAAATTACCTGTCTCAAGTAACAAGTAAGACTGATTTCTGCTTTTCTCCTCCCAACACCAACCTGAATGCGCTAATGATACAAAATAATAATTTTGCTTTTAATAATAACAAGCTGAGTAGCTAGCAGGTCCTCCGCCAAGTAGCCTGTTTGAGAGCATACAGCATATACGCTTCCAATATCTCCTTAAATATAACTTGGAAAGTGGATATGTGTATGTGGAAAGAGACGTTCATATGGAATTGTTGAGACAATTTGAGAAGGTTTGGGAAGCAGTAATGGATAGTGTAACACTGGAATGTAAGTCTGTAGTTGTATATGGATTTGTGGATGGTGAGGTTTATAAATCGATGAGTGGAATAGATCAAGATATCGCGTTCACAACACCGATGGGTACAATATGGGTGAGTGAAATCCAAGATGGTCAATGGCAGCCATCTTGGATTACATACTACCTCAATGAAAATCAATACCAATCGCTGTCTAACTGATGTGAAGCACAGTCTCGAGTTTGAAGTTGATTGGTCAAATTGTTGTCGAGATATCACGTTCACAAGATCCGAGACGGATGGAATCCAATATCGTCAATGGTAGCCATCTTGGATTTGTACCTCAGTGAAAATCAATACCAATGGCCGTCTAATTGATGTGAAGCACATTCTCAAGTTTGAAGTCGATTGGTCGAACTGTTCTCGAGATATCGCGTTCACAAGATGTGGGATGGACAGAATCCAATATGGTCAATGGCAGCCATCTTGGATTACGTACCTCAGTGAAAATCAATACCAATGGCCGTTTAACTGATGTGAAGCACCTTCTCAAGTTTGAAGTCGATTGGTCGAATTGTTCTCAAGATATCGCGTTCACAAGATGTGGGACGGACGGACGGACGGACGGACGGACGGACGGACGGACGGACGGAAGGACGGACGGAGGGACGGACGGAAGGACGGACGGAAGGACGGACGGCTAGCATTTCCAAGTCCTCCCACCACTTCGTGGCGGAGGACAATAACATGGTACAAAGTAGGGTTTCGTACTCGAGAGATGACTTGGGGGCCCTATGTGCTACCGTGAGAGAATTTATATAGCGGACTCTAATTGACAGTGGGTACAATTAACTTTCCCAGATGTCATTACCATAGCAACTATTATCGCCCTCGGTTCCTATTACCCTGGACACTTATCAGCCCAGTAGTACAGCACGAGGTCAACCATCCAAGTCTTGACCGGGCTCAAAGTCGCTTAACTTCAGTGATTTTACGAGAACCGGTGTGTTCAACGTGATATGTCGTATCAGGAAATCTTCAATAGTCACAGTGAAACATACAGCCAAGGGTTCCCGATGGGCATGACAGTGCACTCGCTGAGCCATCAATAAATAATAAAAAAATAATTATAAATCAAATTTACATCAGAATTCGGTCAACTCAGAACTTGCTGGTAACAATGCTTTAATGCATGTTCATGCCAAAAATCAAGGTTTTAATGTCAACGGTTGTCCTTATTTTGCCAACGAAAGGATTCGGATGGACTGACTGACTGACGGACTCACTCACTCATTACCGGACAATTTGCAAATGTAGCCTACTTCGTAGGAATAACATGAATTGTAAAGATGCGAGGATCCCTCATCCTGTTTTTTTTTTTTAGTCAAGTAGGATCAGGGCTGCATCTAGAGCCACTTTAGTTCCAGAAGACATATGGGCGCCCAAAACTCAAATGAAACAAGAAACTACGGTGTTGTTGTTCAATTTGAAAGGATTTCTGAAGGAAATACTTCTAGAAAGGCTTCTGGGGGCCTCAATATCGATCCGATTGCATAGCTGGGTATTGAATTTCATGCTAATAAACCTAATTTTATGATTGATCACAGGCTCTTTGCGCCGAAATTCACTAACGAAAATTGGACCCTCAATAATGAATTACGAATGGAAACTGGGAGTTTGGGATCGGAACCTGCAAAAAATCCCTGGATACAGCCCTGAAGATATAGTTTGTGTCATTTATGTACCGTATATAATAGACTTCGTTTTCACAAGAGCGGTGTGCTGGGATTACAGCATGCAAGAAAGTGTATCTTTATCAGTGGCAATTTATGCATTACACAAGTGTGATAGCAAGTTAATAGCATAGAAACACACTGATTGGCACAGGCCCACCCGTCTCCTTATTTGGGGGGGGGGGGGGGCATAAGCTTGAGGTATGCAAACTGATTCAAAATTGCCCAGAGTCAGGCTAAAAATGGGCTCTCCTGATCACTCGTTTTAAAGAATTTCCAAGGACAGGTACAGTAACATGTTCGGTGACAAAAATTAAAGCATTATGTTATATATTATGAATGATTTAACAGCAAAATTGAAGAAAAATGTTGTCTTTCATTTGAGGAGACATGAAATTCAAAGCTAACAGGAGTTCGATACTGAAGGGATTCCCCTGCCAGCTATTTCATATTATACTTCTGAAATAAAATATGGTTTGTGCAAAAGCTTTAAGGTAAATCGATGTGGAATAGAATGATTCAATAGCAAAATTGAAGAAAAATGTTGTCCTTCATTTAAGACGATGCGAAATTCAAACCTAACAGGCGTTCGATACTGCGGGAACCCCTCACCGGTTATTCATCTTGTACTTCTGAAATAATATAATGTCACCAACCTATTAGTAGGGACTCCAGTAGAACTGCCCGTAGTCGGACGAAAATACGTTTTTTGTCCATTATTGACTTGTATAAATCTTGTATTTTCTTCAATAAAACTTGTGGAATCTTACCAAAATATTGGTTTTTGTTTTTTACTGAGAATGCTGCTTTATTTTTATTATGAAAATTATTGCAGTGTAGGATACTTCTATAAGAAATCGTTAATTGAGCGTATCAACTTTCGTAATATGCGCTACACGCTTCAGCGCATGGACGTCATTTTTTCATACATATCGTCAGCTTCTCGATTTTTCCGAAGGTGAGCCAATGAACATATCTGTCTGTCAATAGTACCATCTTGTAGCCAATGAAATTCTGTGTAAGAATATCTTGGCGTCATTTCCGGTTTAATTTTGTGAGTCCAACATGTGCTGGATAGAAAACTTTGGTGTTGGATTTCTACCTACTTGGGTACGTATCTCTGTTCAACTTGCATGTGAATCAGTCGGTAAAAGTATCATCCTGAATTGGTTAAACAATATTTTTCATATTATCGCCCAGCTCTCTCTCAGATTTTGTCATTGTTTACACCATATCCAATCTTTACGAGATCCCGGCAAATCCAAAATGGCGCCTTCCTTCGTGGGCTTTCGCTGAGGCGTCTCAGTGTTCAGCGAGTGAATTTTAGGACATTACGCAGCAAATAAGCCACAGAAATACGAAATCTGCTGCAGCTGTCTTCTTTAGTGAATGAACTTTATCGGAAAGACAAAATTTCGTGTAGTTTATTCGTAAATTGTTCCTTGAATCGTTTATATTATTTTCTTGCTATAGCCATTGACCCCCGCCAGATAATGAACTCATCTATTGCTTAGCTGCCTAAGGATTGTTGACCCCACGCTGACCTGAGGCTGGCCTGTTCCAAATGCAGTATAGGGGCTTCAGGGTCCAATTTACTGCAAACCATGTAAATTTTGCGCCCATTGATGTTTGGCTACCTATAACTCCACAGACTCCTTTTAATATTTTAATTAACAATATAGAACTGGTATGCCTTCACCCACGTTTCCTAGAGCCTGTACACCTATCAACAGCCTCATCCTATTTTCATAGGACCTTAAAAACAGTTGAATACCCATGATGGATCAATAGGTCTCAATAGAACTGTATATTCTATATTTTCTTCTTCATCTTCTCTCTTTGTACAGGTCATCTAGAGTATATCATCATGCACATATTTTTTCTGCATTTCAGAAACCTCCTCACCGGGCTGCTTAGCTGATAATGACATCC
>JAVTVY010043317.1:10000-22137 GCA_036873755.1 Hanleya hanleyi | reverse complement strand
AAATATGCAAATGAGGACCGAAACAAGTGCAATGGGCCGCCATCTTGAAACCGACCACCCCCTAACCTAGAAAAAACAAGCCGCCATCTTGAATAGTACCAATGCACCCAATGACCTCATTTAACAACAGGCCGCCATCTTGAATCCGACCACCCCTAACCTAGAAAAAACAGGCCGCCATCTTGAAAATATGCAAATGAGGACCGTGAAACAAGTGCAATTGACCGCCAAAAAAAAAAACAGGCCGCCATCTTGAATCCGACCACCCCTAACCTAGAAAAAACAGGCCGCCATCTTGAAAATAGGCAAATGAGGCGCGAAACAAGTGCAATTGGACGCACCTACAAAAACAAGCCGCCATCTTGAAGCCGACCACCCCTAACATAGAAAAAACAAGCCGCCATCTTGAAAATATGCAAATGAGGACCGAAACAAGTGCAATGGGCCGCCATCTTGAAACCGACCACCCCTAACCTAGAAAAAACAAGCCGCCATCTTGAATAGTACCAATGCACCCAATGACCTCATTTGCATAAAACTCATTAACATAAACTCACGCATGCGCACACACATAGCCACGCCCACAAAATTATTTCTGCGCATGCGCACTGAACCCAATTGGCCCTTCAATGCGTGCTACCTACTACTGTTGTTACAATATCGAAAGAAAGCATTCTCGAATCGCACGAGAAAGCGGGGGACAAAAGGCAAGAAAAACTGAATATCGTTCTCTGTTCTACCACTTTACAACAATGTATAAGTACGCTTCCTTTCTTCTCTTTGTGATGGCTGTACAGACTATGATTCGATTTGGAACTTTAAATGTGAATGGCCTGAGGGATGAATATAAACAAGCCCAAGTGAAGCAGTTTATGTTTGACAATAACTTGGATATATTGTTTTTGCAAGAGACTCATTTCGAGAATTATAATGACACTAAAAAACTGAATATACCGGGTGATTGTAGGTGGGCATATGGCAATACTAGAAGTCGTGGTGTTGGTATCATAATACGTTATACGGTTGATTGCACAATTAAACATGTACATAGATGTCCGCAAGGTCGATATTTGGTATTAACGGTCGAAATGAATAATGTTGCTTTGAAACTAGTCTGTGTGTATGCACCGAATGCCCCAGGGGATAGGAAAATGTTTATTAAAGACATTGATAAATTAATATCTGGAAGCGAATTGGTTGTACTAGGGGGAGACTTTAATTTTGTTGAGAATAACGGTTTGGATAAATGTGGTGGTAATATTGATTCTCGAAATGATGGGAAAGAGGAAATTGATGTTCTGAAAAATGATTTTAATATTTCTGATATTTTTAGGAACATGCACCCCGATAAGAAAGTCTACACCTGGTCCAGGGGCCAAATTGCTAGTAGACTAGACCGATTTTATTTGTCTAATGCTATGAGACACTCAGTATGTTTGTCCGATGTGGTGCATGTCTCATTTTCGGACCATTCATGTGCATTTTATGATGTGTGTTTTGACGATGTGATTTCATGGGGCCCAAGTTATTGGAAATGTAACGTTTCGCTATTGAGAGAAGAGGAACTTACTGCCAAAATCCGGGATGCTCATAACGTTTCGTTTGCAAAAGAAAATGGTGTGAGCATAGTTTCTCAGTGGGATACTTTTAAGGATAAATGCAAAGAAGAGATCCGTAAGCATTCCATACTGAAATCTTCAAAAAGAAAAAGGAAATTTACTGACTTGAACGTGGAACTAAACAGACTGAAAACTGACCCTGTGGTTAATAAGAGTGCCATTGAAAGTGTGAAAGCAGCATTAAATGCTCTGCATAAAGAATCCAGAAATGGGGCAGTAATTCGTGCTAAAGCTGTTCATTTTGAACAGGGTGAAAAGCCAACAAGCTATTTTATTAGGAGAGAATCGAGCAGGGGTAAAAGAAAGTTAATCAAAAAAATTACATGTCATAAGAACTGTTCAGTTTCACATGAGAGTCAAGGCCCCATAGCCGACTGTATACGTTCGTATTATAGAGAGTTGTATACAAGGCAGGATACTGACAGTGAGTGTCAAACTGAGTTTTTGTCTAACTTGCCCGAGCTTAGTGAAGATTGTAAAAATTTATGTGAAGGGGCTTTAACTGAGAAAGAGTTGTTTTTTGCTTTAGAAAATATGTGTAAACATAAATCGCCGGGCTGTGATGGGTTTCCCGCCGAGTTTTATTTGCAATATTGGTCTATAATTGGTACGACATTCACTGAAGTTGTTAATCATTGTTTTGTTAACGGTTGTCTGAGTCCAAGTCAGCGAACAGGCCTAGTTACGTTATTGTGTAAAGATCCGAGTAACTCAGAGTGTATTAAGAATTGGAGGCCAATTAGTCTATTGAATGCTGATTACAAAATAGTGTCAAAGGCCTTATGTAATCGTCTCAAGGCAGTAATCGACACAATTGTTCTTCAAAACCAAACTTGTGGTATACCTGGGAGAAGTATATTCGACAATTTACATCTGTTACGAAACACATTTGACTATGTTGAACAGAAGGACCTGGGGGGGGGGCCTGTTTCATTAATTTGGACCAGGAAAAAGCATTCGATCGTGTAGACTGGTCATTTTTGTTTAAATGTTTGGAGAAGTATAACTTTGGGTCTGATTTTTGTCGATGGGTGAAACTGTTATATACTGATATTTCTAGTAGCGTAATAGTAAATGGTCATATTACAGAAAAGTTTGATTTAACGAGGGGAGTCAGGCAGGGGTGCTCTATATCGCCATTGTTGTATGTCCTGTCCCTCGAACCATTCATTGCCGCTGTTAGGAATAGCGATTTAATTAAGGGTGTCAAAATGCCAGGCACGACCAAACAAGCCAAAGTAACGGCGTTTGCAGATGATACTACCGTTATAGTGTCTGATGAGAGTTCAGTTCCCCAGGTCGTTGGCCTTTCTTCAAGGTATGGAAAAGCGTCCGGAGCTAACCTGAATCTGTCAAAGAGCACAGCTCTACACTGTAAATTTGGCGTTTAGATCCTAAACATAAATCTAAACACAAATTTTGTCCATAGTTTTTGACACGTTTAAATTCCAACATGTTTAGAAATATTGTGCTTAGACCGTGAACACATAGCTAAACATGTTTAGAAAGTTTGTATTTAGAGCCTAAACACAAGCTAAACATGTTTAGTAATATTGTGTTTAGATCCTAAACACAATGCTAACATGTTTAGGATTATTGTGTTTAGATCCTAAACACAAAGCTAAACATGTTTAGGAATATTGTGTTTAGACCATAAACACAAAGCTAAACACGTTTAGAAATATTGTGTTTAGAGCCTAAACACATAGCTAAACATGTTTAGGAAGATTGTGATTAGACCCTAATCACAAAGCTGAACATGTTTAGGAATATTGTGTTTAGAATCTAGACACAAAGCTAAACATAACCCTAAACAAAAAACCAGACACAAAATTTGTCCGCTTTTTTTAACATGTTTAAATGCACACATGTTTAAATTCATTACATGTCATGGATTTAAACACAAATTTTGTGTCCTGTCTGTGAACATGTTTCAGTACAAAAATATTCTCCCTGCTGGTTTGCTGTGTAATACACTCGGACTCCAGAATTGTATGTCGGAAGTGAACTGGCCTTCATTCTGATGTCAACGGTGGTATATTCCCAATATGCCTTTCGATGCCTGCTGATATGTGATATCCAATAGAAACACCATAGATTTCACAAATCAGATGATGAGTATCCAGGAACAGCAAAACACAAATTGATGGAAAGAAAATAGCTGCAATCTGATGAATTGACAATTTTGCATGGACTACAAGTTGTTATTCCTAGATATTCACAACCCTCAATGAAAAAATCTAACAATAAATGAAAGGAATAATAGTAAAGTTCTCAGTTAGTTGAATTTTATTGTCAATTAGTGCACTGCTACCATGATCATCACACCCGCGCCACTCATATTGGAATTTCGTGAAATGAACTTTCATCGTAACAAGAACGGAAGCTCAAGCGATCCCAAGATCATATGCCCATGAACAAACATAGTGAGCTAGCAATGTGGTTACTCCTCAGATGGAAAAAGTGACCACACAATAGGAAAATGCATGTCCTTTCCACGGTGTCAGAATGCCCCCGAAATCATGGAATGCACATGGGCAAAAATTATGTACATTCAAAGTACTGAATAAATCTATATAGACACGGACTGTACCTTCATTCAAGAATTGTATTGGGTTCCAAGTTCTATAAGGAAAGTTCCAATCGATTTCAGGTGTATGTTGTAGCCAAAAATTCAACA
This sequence comes from Hanleya hanleyi, assembly GCA_036873755.1. NCBI lineage: Eukaryota > Metazoa > Mollusca > Polyplacophora > Lepidopleurida > Hanleyidae > Hanleya > Hanleya hanleyi. The sequence goes on along the minus strand of JAVTVY010043317.1, from coordinate 17,838 downwards.
AAAGTTAATACTTCATTTAAACTTAGGAGCAAGAGCTGCATGGCATCCGTGATTTCACTTCCAGCTGATATTTCCAACACTGAAACTGTTGTTGACAGTTCAGCCATCTGTGAGGGTGATTAATATCAACGACTATGGCTCCTCAGGCTCTTCGTATTGAAGTCCCACTTGACTCTTTCAGCTGTGAAACAACAGAGAAGCAACGTTAATAAAAATAAAAAATAAAAAATGTGAATGGGTATGAATGGTGGTGCCCCCGGTGGTCAGACTGTCATAAAAAAGCAATTCCAACGGACTTGTAGTGATCCCCCCTCCCCCCCGCCTCAAACACATGAGCATTTGGGGGAGCCTTTGATCTATCCTCTTAAAACTAAGTCCAAATTAATAAGCAACAAGTTACAATTTTCAAGCTGACCCGGCCCAGGAGTCGAAATATTAAAACTAATTTAACGGTCACACGAGACAGCAGATCAAAAAGTGTACCCGTCACCTTTAAGAATTACCTGAACAAGCGGTCGTTGAAATTGTCGAGTACATGTAATTCACAATTAACGACAAAGCAGCTACACGTTACCAATAAATTAATGACACCTTGTTTCCATGCACTAATTTGCAGCTGTTTGAATGAATTTTGTCAAAGATATATTTTGAACACCAAAATAAAAATAAAAAAAATTATTGGCTACCTGTCACTGGAGACAGGTATTTTATTTGTCTACCCGTCTTTTTATAAAATTACCTGTCAGGGGGAGGCAGACAGGTGTAAATTTCGACTCCTGAGGCTTGAGACTGAACCCAAAACGCATGGCTTGTAGGGCAGACGTTCTTATTCATTAGGCCATCACAATTGACCAGATTTACAGTTAACAACAGAATACAGTAATCCTACAAGGGTAACACACTGGTTCTTGTCGAATCACCGAAGTTAAGCATTGTTAAGTTCGGTCAATACTTGGACAGGATGCTGTACTGGTTGGACTGATCAGTGTCCAGGGTAATATGAACTTTGAGCACTCTCATGTTATGGTACATGTAGACACAGTTGTGATAGGACTGAAACAAGGTTGAAAACGATGCTAAACCCTACTACTCACTCGCCCACTCCTACAAGGGTACCTAATTTAAATTACACTATAAGGCACAGGCCTCAATTTAAGGTGGTAATCTGTTTTCGGGTTGCTTGGAGGTTGCCATATGAAAAATAGTGATAACCTATTTTCTGGTCCCCATAATTTTGACTGATAATTGACAATAGGTTAATAATTATGCAATAGGTTACCATAGGTTACCAATGTAGATTTCATGGTAACCTGTTGAGAGGTTACCATCAGCACTCCTTAAATCGAGGACTGTGGCAATCACAGATTGAGAGTTTTACATCTCAACTGGTGAAATGGGATATGAAATGCACTCAATGATCCAGAGAAATGATTCTCAACAGAGAATAGATGAAGTGGCCTTTTGTATAGAAATTATTTAGCTCATAGTACTGCAGGGGCTCTGATGAGCTCTTCCCTGCCCACAATTAGGCGTTTTTCTTTAAATTTTGTGCCAATTCATACCATGCAATACATACTTGGAAGTCATTGTCTGTTTTTCTCAACATTGAAAGAAAAAGCATGGTTTGACAATCAACAACTTTCCCAGGTGGAGTTAGAGTTACATGATTCTTTACAGCTGCATGGGCAAGCTATACAAAGAACTGGAAGACAAGGAATGCCAGTATTTTTAACTCCAAATGAATAAGGTTCTTTGGGGCTCTAAAGTTATAAATCAAACAAAAGAAGTTGAGATTTCTCATTAACAGTACTTACATCCTTTCTGCAAATAAAATCTGTAGTCTTGCAGGAACTCTTTGCATACTTCACACCATCTTCTGTTCGAGTGAGGTGTTCCAGTACATCGTAACTTTTGATTCTGGCATCTTCCTTCTATAAAAATATTAATATATTATATAAATAGGCATACATGTATCATATTGTGTGTCATATTACCAGTATTGTTTGATTACAATCATGTGAATGTACTTATTCAAGGGAGTATGAAACACCATTACTGTACTCGATGGATTATTAATATATGTAATTCAAGCTTTCCAAATATATATGGCATAAAACTGTAAAACAGAAATGTCAAAAAGGGTTGTCGCCTTCACTGATCCAGAACGCATCCTTCGTGATTATATCTCCCATACATTTATAAAGAACAGAGATGATAGACCTATACTTGTTTATACATGCATTTGAAGTTTTGATAAATCATATGAAATATTTTCACAAAATACATGTACCGTTACTCTAACACTAAGGCCTAGTGGAATAAATCTTTGGTTTCCCGTTACCCGACCGACCCTATGTATTTGGCGCCGACCCTAATTTTTTTTTCTGACCATTCCAAACAAGGGAGACAATCACTGCTCAAAAGTAGTGTTCAGAGTTATCGCCACTTGAAAAAAAGCGCCCTCTACGCACAGGAAGCATGGCGTCCTCGCTGGTGTGTGTGCTGAAACATAGTTGTCGCCAAACATCGGGGAATGGATCGGTTGATCGCCGGTTCGTTTCCTGTCCGGTAGCGGATACAGTCAACGAACTGGTAGCTAAACTATCCCGAGACTGTGAACACGTCAGATTATCGTGTTCATCGCAGGAAGTCGGCCCGTGGACATCAATTTCAGATGCGACTGTACAAGTGTCCACGTTAGTGAATCTGTTCGGATGCCGATTTTTCCGACTGGAATGTGGGTGTCCGCTGGCGATGACTGAAACACTGACCGAAACACCGGCTCCAAGTACTGAGCGAACAAATGCGTTCCAGATCATGATGGGGGCAGCCAGGAAACGAAAACTGCCTACAAAAAAACTGAAGAGGTGGGCTATATATTAAAGCGAATATGCAGCTCATAAAATGGCTATTCGGCTGGATCATTGGAGTGTTGATGTTGTAAATTTTCAGCTTTCACCTTCGGAAAAGGTTGAATATCTCGAATTAAACGAATCCTAGGAACTGATGCCTGTTATTTTGGCATTTGTGTTCCTATATCAATAAAAAATATTTTTTGGCAAAAAAAAAAAAAAAGCCTACCTACCTACCCTAGTGAATTATCCAGTCGTAACGGGAAACCAAAATATTATTCCACTTGGCCTAATTACAGTGGGATTTAAAAGTTGCCAACAAGAGGCAAGAGATGCACTTGAACGGCTGTTGGTAAATTTGAGTAAGAATTAGGCCCCCCTCAACCCCACAACCCACACCGCTCCGAGATGTTTGAATCCCCTATATGCTCTGACCGTCTGACGCCCCCCCCCCCCCCCAAACTGAGTTATTACTTTGTGCATCGCCTACAAACCTTCAACAGAAGCCTGTGGCAGAAGGAAAACCGGCACTTTTCAGTTTGATCTGTAATATCAACATAGAGACACCCCATAGTCTACAGAGGAGTCTTCTAGTCAAAATCCTGAAAATAGTTGCATGCAGGCAGTTTTACTATAGTGAGTAATTTGTCATTGACAGAGCGAACAAATGCATTCTGACCCCCTCGACCAACACTGCAACTTTGTAAGAATTTTGGCAGAATGTGACCACGATCCACAATGTCCTTATTCCTACGAATTGGGCTCTCATTTCGGCAAAAAAGGAGAACTGTTGACATTAGAACCTTGATTTTTGGCATGAAGGTGCATTAGGGGACTGTTACCAGCAAGTTCTGAGCTGACCTACTCTTGATGACAATTTAAAATCACTGCTGATTCTGACTTGGGCAGTGCCCAACTTAATATAAGCAGGGGGGTTCAACTGGGGGTTGGGGAGAGGGATTTCCAAGAGTTTAGCTGGCGTCGGAGTCCTAATGCCTACCCTTCGTAGGTCCTGTGATATTAGTCACACTGCCAGGTAAGAAAATGAACAGAGCAAATTGAAAAAGTTAATGCCTGTACTATCGTACTAAACTTTTTCAAACTGTTAGAACTAATCCGCCACTATCTGTTAGAAAGTTCACCGAAGCTTCTTACCGTGGTTCCTATAAAACTACCTTCATTTATCTCCAGTACAGAAAAGCAGCTACGGGTAATAACTCAGTGCCTGAAAAGCATAAACTACATGTGTACCGGAAAAAAAAATTGTGTACGGTACAGGGAAATCCAACAAATCAAGTGTACCGGTCATCACCATGGTTTGTCTGTCCTTGGGTGTCTTCGTCGATATTGCTGATGTTAAGAAAAATATAAATATCTTTATTTTTTTCCGGAATATAATTATTTCCAAAATTTTCATACAACACAATGACAGTGCCCACATTTGGGCCATTACATGCTGAATGAACAATACATTGATGAATGGCAATGAAGCAAAGAGTACGGTGAAATAAAAAATACCCCCCACCACCACCGCGATTGATGTTAATAACAATATAAATATTTTTTCTTTTCCCGAATATAATTATTTCCCAAATTTTCATACAACACAAATTATGACAGTGCCCACATCTGAACAATTACACATGCCGAATGAACAATACATTTATGAATGACAATGAAGCAAAGACTACGATGAAATACTCCCCCCCCCCCCATCACCACCCCAACGTCATCAGTCATTCCAAGTCATGATGCGGCACCATACAGTCCAATGCATCAAGGCAACACCCCTCCCCCCCGCCCACCATCGTGATAAAAAAAACACGTTCGCCAAATTTACTTGAAAAATAGCTGTTCATTTTACCTCCGAAGATTGCAGGTCAATGCCTACTCGGTCGCGAGCAAAATGACATGATGTCTGACTTATATAAAGCATGGGGTTATATATAGAGACCCCATATTTCGACACTTCACCCTAATACCACCGCCCACACCCCCCAAAACTTTTGTTTTGCGGGCCTGTGGTCTCACATCAAATTCAACGGCTAATAAAATGAGTGATACAGGCATAAAACTGTACATGTCTGTCATAAATAACATCGATGAGACAAGATTCTTACCTTGCTGTTCAACATTTTACCGTTCAACATCCACTGACTGTCGTCTTGCAGAAGTGACCGTTTCGCGCGCGCGCAAATGTGTGACGTCAGACGAGACAAGTGTTGTATTACTGCGCGGATTGTATTACACTGCACACAAAATAATCCGTCGTCGATGTTTATACGACTTCACAAAACTATTTCAAAACTAAAGCTCAACGATGAAATCATGTATTTGAATGCTTCTATGCGTATTTTCACATACTTTAGGACAAGCAGCTAACGAATGAAGCCAAATACAAAATATGCAAATTTGTCACGCCATATAAACACAATATTACGTTTAAGTTTGTGTGTTTGAATTAAACACACGAAATATGCGTTTAGTAATGTGTTGAAGATATCCGACAATTTGTGTTTAAATGCTAAACATGTCATGCTTTGTGCTACTCTATTGTGTTAAGGATTGTGTTCCGAGTTCAACGCCTAAAATATTCGCGTTTAGGAATGTGTTTAGGAATGTGTTAAGACCCATGAAATGTGTTTAAATGCTAAACATGTCATATACTTATGTGTTGCGGAATGTGTTTATATTCACAACGTGTTTAATTTGTGATGTGTCAAAAGCAAAATGTGTATCGATTTTTAACACTTTCCTAAACACGTTTAGACCTAAACGTGTCATGATAGTGTTTAAATCCTATACGCCACATTTACAGTGTACCTATAGGTAAATGGGCTATAGAATCGGTTCCGGATGTAGGGTTCAGGGTTGTTAAAAATGCCAAAATTTGTGGTATTTTCTTTGGCAATGACCAGGATGAGCTGAACTCTTCTCATGTGTTTAACAAAGTAAAAAAGAATGTTTCCTCTTGGGCTGGGCGATATTTAACCCTGAGGGGGAGAGCTGTTTTGGTGAACACTGTCGCCCTTGCAGTATTGTGGTTCACGGCCCAGTGTATTGTTTTACCTAAAAAATGCGTCAATCAATGTTGTTCGAATGTTTTTAGATTCTTGTGGGATGGCAAACCGGAAGGGATCAAAAGATCCGTATTGTATAATAAATGTGATAATGGTGGTCTGAATGTCCAGAATATTGAGTGCAAGGTTCGGCATGTATTGAAACTATTATATGGATCTGTAGCGGACTGGAGGTATTATGCTATTTATTGGATAGGATTATCATTAAGAAATATATGTCCGGATTTTGCAAAGAGTAATATTCCACACGCTGAGACAGCTCCACCGTTTTACAGATTTACTTTAGATGCCTGGAGAGAATTTAATATTACTCAACCGCTACCTCCAAATATGTATTCCAGTAAATGTATCTATAATGTTTTTGTGAATAGAATTGTTGACCTGCCACGGGTAATGAAGGCCGCCCCTCAGCTGTTATGGAGGGACATTTGGAACAGAGTATTTCACTGTTTTGTTGATCACAATTTGATTAATTTCTCCTTTAAATTAGTTCATGACATTCTGCCGGTAAAGGAGCGACTTTTGAGAAGAGGCATCGCTACAGATGATAAGTGTGTTTTTTGTTCTGCCTCAGAAACGCAAAAGCATCTTTTTGTGAAGTGTGATATTGTGAGACAGGTTTTTCTAGAACTCAGACAAGTATTCCATTTGTATGGGGGCTTCTTTCCGAATCTTGATGAGAAACATTTATGGCATAAACTCTTTGGTGCTCCATTGACAAGAGAGGAGGAAGCGGTTTATACCTATCTGATTAATGTTCTGTTGTTTACTATTTGGTGTGGCAGGAACGGGATGGTGTTCCAGGGACAAGCTTGTACTGCTAGAAGTATAGTTATGGCAGCTAAGGCCGTGATAAAAACCAGGGTACATGTAGATTTTGTACGGCTGGACAATTCTACGTTCCAAAAGACATGGTGCAAAAATAATATCTTTTGTAAAGTGCAGCATTCAAAGCTGAGTTACTTACTACCATAGACTTTCTTTGTATTATTGTATGCTAGGAATATAGTCCATCACTTTCTGTGATATTTACTGCTTTTAACGATGGACAGTGTGTAAAATATATATATGTACAAAATGATATGTAATATGTGGCTATATTGTGAATAAATTATTTTTCATTTCAAAAGAAAAAAAAATTGCGATTTTGGGAACTGCATTTAATTGTCATCTACATATAGGACCATGCTGATTAAACCCTGTAATTCAAGATATATCGAGCAATAATATCATCACTTAAAATGCCGTCTATACTTACATACATTTAATACATATATATACCAGCCTTTGTAGAGAAGAGCCTTCCAGCTACTTAGCTTTGTAATAGGGGTCCTTGTAGGAGTGCGGCTTTTGACCCTCCAAGTTTTCACTTCCAGGAACGATTAACTCGCGTAGTGGCGCGTAGACGTGATCCCCCAGCAATTGTTTTGTGCCCGTTTGGAGAAACAGTTACGTCCAACAGGATGGTTTTATAGATATCAGTTAATAAAAAGGACAGAAGAATTATCATGCTGTCGAACACGGGCGACTTTCCTTATTATGAAATTAGGGAGGGACCACTTTGTGTGAAACCGTGGCAAGTGTGGAATGCACCCCAGGTTTCATTAAAATGACGTCAGAGTGTAGACATCCTTTCAAATACGACGAAATTGGTTTGTTGAGACGATGTCAGAATTGAGCTCAAGCTAAAATTCTCACGAACAAGTGCGTCAATCCTCGGTAGTATAGTGGAGAGTATCCCCGCCTGTCACGCGGGAGACCGGGGTTCGATTCCCCGCCGGGGAGGACCGATAGTTTTATTTTTATTGCTAACATTATCCGATTCACTGTTTGTGGGAGCTAGCAAATTGCGATTTTGGGAACTGCATTTAATTGTCATCTACATATAGGACCATGCTGATTAAAC
>JAVTVY010043317.1:0-5000 GCA_036873755.1 Hanleya hanleyi | reverse complement strand
GAGAAGAGCCTTCCAGCTACTTAGCTTTGTAATAGGGGTCCTTGTAGGAGTGCGGCTTTTGACCCTCCAAGTTTTCACTTCCAGGAACGATTAACTCGCGTAGTGGCGCGTAGACGTGGTCCCCCAGCAATTGTTTTGTGCCCGTTTGGAGAAACGGTGACGTCCAACAGGATGGTTTTATAGATATCAGTTAATAAAAAGGACAGAAGAATTATCATGCTGTCGAACACGGGCGACTTTCCTTATTATGAAATTAGGGAGGGACCACTTTGTGTGAAACCGGGGCAAGTGTGGAATGCACCCCAGGTTTCATCAAAATGACGTCAGAGTGTAGACATCCTTTCATATACGACGAAATTGGTTTGTTGAGAAGATGTCAGAATTGAGCTCAAGCTAAAATTCTCACGAACAAGTGCGTCAATCTTCGGTAGTATAGTGGAGAGTATCCCCGCCTGTCACGCGGGAGACCGGGGTTCGATTCCCCGCCGGGGAGGACCGATAGTTTTTATTTTTATTGCTAACATTATCCGGTTCACTGTTTGTGGGAGCTAGCAAATTGCGATTTTGGGAACTGCATTTTAACCGAATGTTTTTCATTGTCACGTGGTGTTAGGCAAGGTTGTGCCATATCGCCATTATTGTATGTAATGACATTAGAACCGTTTGTGTCTGCTATACGTGCTAGTAAGGATATTAAGGGCATCAAATTACCCGGATGTAGCAAAGAATTAAAGGTTTCTGCTTTTGCGGACGATACGACAGCCATTGTATTAGATGAAGAGAGTGTGACTGGGATTTCCCGGCTATCTAAAAAATATGAGAAAGCTTCGGGTGCGAGGTTAAACTTTGGAAAGAGCACAATTTTACCTATAAGTCAAAAATGTGAAAATATATCATGTGATTTTAATGTTGTGAGAACTGCCAAGATATGTGGCGTGTATTTTGGTGAGAATAGCTCTGAGTTGAACAGTCAGCTAAGACTTTCTAAACTGGGAAAAGTGTTAGATTTTTCGTTATACCGAGATTTGACCCTCCGTGGGAGGGCCGTGTTTGCTAATTGTGTTGCTCTGGCAGGCATTTGGTTCATGATTCAGTCCACCTATGTACCCAATGCATTTGTAAATAAGTGCAACCTATTAGTTTTCAAATTCATCTGGAACGGAAAACCCGAAGGGTTACGTAGAAATGTTCTTTTTAATCATTTTCTGGATGGTGGTATTAATGTTCAGTGTTTGGTGGCAAAAATGAAAACCTTTGCAGTTATGCATGTACTGAAATTGTTGTCTGGATCGAAGGCTGACTGGACAAAGTTCGCTATTTATTGGCTGGGTCTAGCATTGAGAAAGGAAAAGCCTGAATTTGCATCCAATAGAATTCCACATTCGGAGAGAATTCCACAGTTTTATAAGTTTGTTCTCGGTGCCTGGAAAGAATATGTTTCGCTGATGCAGTCCAGTCCGCTTATTCGATCCAGCAAGTTTGTCTATCGTGTGTTTTTAAATACTGTTGTTGAGAAGCCTAGAATTGTAACACGGTTGCCTGGCTTGCCATGGAGAGATATCTGGAGGGATGTATTCCATTCCTTCCTGGACAATAATCTGGTTAATTTTGCGTTTAAACTCTGTCATGATGTTTTGCCAGTAAGAGAAGTACTGTACAACAGAAATATTGCTACCACAAATCTGTGTGTTTTCTGCAGTAGCTCAGAAACAAGGGATCATTTATTTGTACAGTGTGTAATGACACAAAACGTATTTTATACTTTTCAACCCATATTTGCGGCATATTGTAGCTTTTCCCCAAGTTTTTCAGTAGATGACTTGATTTATAAGTTATTTCAACCGCACATTTTGAAAGAGCAGCGTGCTGTACTTGTGTATTTTATTGATGTAATATTATTTTCTGTATGGTGCAGTAGAAACGAGGCTATATTCAACAAGAAAACAGTGCTACAAAGCAACATAGTTCATGCAGTTAAGGCTCGTTTAAGGCAGCGTGTATCAGTAGATCACTATAGAATGACAGAAAGATCGTTTAAAACCTATTGGTGTATTAACAGTGTATTTGCTAGTGTACGACAGTCTAAACTTGTGTATCTAATTTGAAAAATCTTGTACCAAGCAGTGCAATATTATCTGTGATATTATTCTTTTAAACTATATTGTGACTGCTTGATGACTGTACATAGTGAACTGTAATTGTATTCTGATTTATTGTGAATAAATTATTTTTCATTTCAAAAGAAAAAAAAAAAAAAAATTGCGATTTTGGGAACTGCATTTAATTGTCATCTACATATAGGACCATGCTGATTAAACCCTGTAATTCAAGATATATCGAGCAATAATATCATCACTTAAAATGCCGTCTACTTACATACACTTAATACATATATATACCAGCTTTTGTAGAGAAGAGCCTTCCAGCTACTTAGCTTTGTAATAGGGGTCCTTGTAGGAGTGCGGCTTTTGACCCTCCAAGTTTTCACTTCCAGGAACGATTAACTCGCGTAGTGGCGCGTAGACGTGATCCCCCAGCAATTGTTTTGTGCCCGTTTGGAGAAACAGTTACGTCCAACAGGATGGTTTTATAGATACCAGTTAATAAAAAGGACAGAAGAATTATCATGATGTCGAACACGGGCGACTTTCCTTATTATGAAATTAGGGAGGGACCACTTTGTGTGAAACCGTGGCAAGTGTGGAATGCACCCCAGGTTTCATCAAAATGACGTCAGAGTGTAGACATCCTTTCAAATACGACGAAATTGGTTTGTTGAGAAGATGTCAGAATTGAGCTCAAGCTAAAATTCTCACGAACAAGTGCGTCAATCCTCGGTAGTATAGTGGAGAGTATCCCCGCCTGTCACGCGGGAGACCAGGGTTCGATTCCCCGCCGGGGAGGACCGATAGTTTTATTTTTATTGCTAACATTATCCGGTTCACTGTTTGTGGGAGCTAGCAAATTGCGATTTTGGGAACTGCATTTAATTGTCATCTACATATAGGACCATGCTGATTAAACCCTGTAATTCAAGATATATCGAGCAATAATATCATCACTTAAAATGCCGTCTACTTACATACATTTAATACATATATATACCAGCTTTTGTAGAGAAGAGCCTTCCAGCTACTTAGCTTTGTAATAGGGGTCCTTGTAGGAGTGCGGCTTTTGACCCTCCAAGTTTTCACTTCCAGGAACGATTAACTCGCGTAGTGGCGCGTAGGCGTGATCCCCCAGCAATTGTTTTGTGCCCGTTTGGAGAAACGGTTACGTCCAACAGGATGGTTTTATAGATATCAGTTAATAAAAAGGACAGAAGAATTATCATGCTGTCGAACACGGGCGACCTTCCTTATTATGAAATTAGGGAGGGACCACTTTGTGTGAAACCGTGGCAAGTGTGGAATGCACCCCAGGTTTCATCAAAATGACGTCAGAGTGTAGACATCCTTTCAAATACGACGAAATTGGTTTGTTGAGAAGATGTCAGAATTGAGCTCAAGCTAAAATTCTCACGAACAAGTGCGTCAATCCTCGGTAGTATAGTGGAGAGTATCCCCGCCTGTCACGCGGGAGACCGGGGTTCGATTCCCCGCCGGGGAGGACCGATAGTTTTATTTTTATTGCTAACATTATCCGGTTCACTGTTTGTGGGAGCTAGCAAATTGCGATTTTGGGAACTGCATTTAATTGTCATCTACATATAGGACCATGCTGATTAAACCCTGTAATTCAAGATATATCGAGCAATAATATCATCACTTAAAATGCCGTCTACTTACATACATTTAATACATATATATACCAGCTTTTGTAGAGAAGAGCCTTCCAGCTACTTAGCTTTGTAATAGGGGGCCTTGTAGGAGTGCGGCTTTTGACCCTCCAAGTTTTCACTTCCAGGAACGATTAACTCGCGTAGTGGCGCGTAGGCGTGATCCCCAGCAATTGTTTTGTGCCCGTTTGGAGAAACAGTTACGTCCAACAGGATGGTTTTATAGATATCAGTTAATAAAAAGGACAGAAGAATTACCATGCTGTCGAACACGGGCGACCTTTCTTATTATGAAATTAGGGAGGGACCACTTTGTGTGAAACCGGGGCAAGTGTGGAATGCACCCCAGGTTTCATCAAAATGACGTCAGAGTGTAGACATCCTTTCATATACGACGAAATTGGTTTGTTGAGAAGATGTCAGAATTGAGCTCAAGCTAAAATTCTCACGAACAAGTGCGTCAATCTTCGGTAGTATAGTGGAGAGTATCCCCGCCTGTCACGCGGGAGACCGGGGTTCGATTCCCCGCCGGGGAGGACCGATAGTTTTTATTTTTATTGCTAACATTATCCGGTTCACTGTTTGTGGGAGCTAGCAAATTGCGATTTTGGGAACTGCATTTTAACCGAATGTTTTTCATTGTCACGTGGTGTTAGGCAAGGTTGTGCCATATCGCCATTATTGTATGTAATGACATTAGAACCGTTTGTGTCTGCTATACGTGCTAGTAAGGATATTAAGGGCATCAAATTACCCGGATGTAGCAAAGAATTAAAGGTTTCTGCTTTTATGACGATATTACAGCCAATATTGATGAAGAGAGTGTGACTGGGATTGCTATCTAAAATAAGGAGAAAGCTTCTCGGGTGCGAGGTTGAACTTTGAGATACCAATTTACCTATAAGTCAAAAATGTGAAAATATATCATGTGATTTTAATGTTGTGAGAACTGCCAAGATATGTGGCGTGTATTTTGGTGAGAATAGCTCTGAGTTGAACAGTCAGCTAAGACTTTCTAAACTGGGAAAAGTGTTAGATTTTTCGTTATACCGAGATTTGACCCTCCGTGGGAGGGCCGTGTTTGCTAATTGTGTTGCTCTGGCAGGCATTTGGTTCATGATTCAGTCCACCTATGTACCCAATGCATTTGTAAATAAGTGCAACCTATTAGTTTTCAAATTCATCTGGAACGGAAAACCCGAAGGGTTACGTAGAAATGTTC
>JAVTVY010043316.1:0-20360 GCA_036873755.1 Hanleya hanleyi | reverse complement strand
TACTAGTAACCTGTATACTAGTATTATGTTATATACTAGTAACCTGTATACTAATATCATGTTATATACTAGTAACCTGTATACTAGTATTATGTTATATACTAGTAACCTGTATACTAATATCATGTTATATACTAGTAACCTGTATACTAGTATTATGTAAAAAATAACGAAAAAGCCTTCTCAACTTTCTACATCATTATATTCCGACTGCAGTTTCGAACGTAATGTTCTTTTCAAGGAATACTGTTTTCAAATGACAGACTGGTATATATACAAATACAGGGCACAACGGTCGCTAGACGACGTGCCTGGCTTAAGCAAGCAGTGACTTGATAACATGCTGACATTAATAGAAACAGTTGGTCACAATAAACATGAAAAGAGAGATTAAAAGGGATAATTCAAACGAGTACAATACATGCAGTAATTTCGTTATTTTTTATATTACTGCTCCACGCCAGCAAACTTCTTTTTTTACCTAGTATTATGTTATATACTAGTAACCTGTATACTAGTATTATGTTATATACTAGTAACCTGTATACTAATATCATGTTATATACTAGTAACCTGTAAACTAGTATTATGGTATATACTACTAACCCGTATACTAATATTATGTCATATACTAGTAACCTGTATACTAGTATTATGTTATATACTAGTAACCTGTATACTAGTATTATGGTATATACTAGTAACCTGTATACTAGTATTATGTTATATACTAGTATCCTGTATACTAGTATTATGTTATATACTAGTAACTTGTATACTAGTATTATGTTATATACTAGTAACCTGTATACTAGTATTATGTTATATAGTAGTAACCTGTATACTAATATCATGTTATATACTAGTAACCTGCGTACTAGTATTATGTTATATACTAGTAACCTGTATACTAGTATTATGTTATATACTAGTAACCTGTATACTAGTATTATACTACTAACCCGTATACTAATATTATGTCATATACTAGTAACCTGTATACTAATATTATGTTATATACTAGTAACCTGTATACTAGTATTATGTATATTAAACGTCTGATGAGCCACCGATGATGTGGTGAAACCGGTAACGACGAATTCCAGCTGTCAGTGTCATTTTATTTTATTTTATTTTCTATATATATATATCCACGATACCGGTTTAGCAGTATAATATACAGTTTTAGCTCATATTCTACATTATGTGTAGTGTTTTTCTCTAGTATTATGTTATATACTAGTAACCTGTATACTTGTATTATGTTATATCCTAGTAACCTGTAGAGGGCTAGACCGACTTTTCGCCATGTGACTTCAATACACGACACTAATGCCCCACAGGGGTGGAATTATTTGTCTTAATTATAAAACAAAGCCAAAGGCTAAACTGTGCTAAATTGTAACATGTTGTGGTCACGTGCTATGTTACCACACCATGTTCGGCCTGGTAACCGCGACTTTATATGCTCGTTTGAATGTAATATTTACTTGTAGAAGAACATCCAAAGATGTGAAAACGTTTCAAGTATAATACAGTATCGGAAACTCCATCATGCTATCTTTGTATAGTTATTTTATTTATTTAGTTATAGTTATAGTTATTTATATAGTTTTACCACACCAGGCAGCTCTGCTGTATATCTTCACTTGTGGATATTTCTTACATATCTAGTATTATGTTATATACTAGTAACCTGTATACTAGTATTGTGTAGTATTGTGTTATACACTAGTAACCCGTATACTAGTATTATGTTATGTTATACTATTTGGCAATATAATTTTGTTTTGAGGTGTCGTATTATTGCTAGAAGAGAAAATCATCCATATAAATCATCAAAAATACCAAAAATAAGCCAGAAACTCGCGCATGTTTTTATCAATCCTATCTTTATATTTATACAAATGACGGTCGCAATATTAGAATAGGCTGATATTTCAGTACGTAAAGTTCAGGTTTTGGTTAAAAAAAGTAAAAAATCAACAGCGTTACCATCCCACAAAGGGAGATTTTCCCCATATTAACGACTAAACTGTAATGGTTGTTTCTATATCAGAAAAATGTGCTGCAAAATATGTGCTGGGAGACCCATTAAAAAATTTGGGCAATTTCCGCCTCCAAAAATCTAATAAGTGTCATATTTCTGCTCAAGGTTTATGTATTTGACCATGAAGTAAAGTGATTAGGGATAAAAGAAATCACTTCATACAGCCACATGACTTTTGGCGGGGTCAAAATGCCATATAAGGGCAGCATGGGGAGACGTAAGTGAGGATGCGGATAAGTGCGGGTAGTACAGGGATGTTCATGTGTACTGGCATTGATTTCACCTCATACATGCGCATTTGTATAGTAGTATGTAAAAGACATATACCTTTAGGATTGAAGGTGCAAAAGTGAGGAATGATGTAGAGGTGAGGCGAGGTGAAGGTACATTGTAATATAGTTCTGATCACGTGAATTAGGGACAGGTTGATGCATGTTCTGGGAATGTACTTGTGTGCCGGAAGTTATGTCAAAGCACACATGCGCATTCGGATTTTAGTAGGCCTATAAAAACGACAGATTCGGCTTGGAGGGATGTAGTGGAAGCTTATCACTGGTTGGGGGTTGGGATTGATGTGTGCACGGCTGGACTTGTCTAATTTCTGTCTGGAGACAGACTATATGATGTAATTCAACATTTTTAGAAGAAAATAAAACTACAGCAGAATGTCACCAGCTAAACCAGATAAACCAAGAAGTTGTTATCCATAATAATTGTTTTTTTAATGGAATGTCTGTGGTCTTCATTAGAGATTGTATCCGTGGCCAAGGGTAGGGTCCCAAAAGTCCCGTTAGAAAAGATGCCACTAGTTGATACACCGTTCAGCAGAGTAGCTGCGGATATCATAGGACCGATTCAACCAAGAACAGAACGTCGGAATAAATATATTTTGACTGTTGTAGACTATGCAACGCGATACCCTGAAGCGATAGCTTTGCCCGATATTACTACCGAGCGAGTAGCAGAAGCGCTCTGGGGCATATTCTCACGCGTTGGAATTCCGCTGTCTATTTTAACGGACAATGGGAGCAATTTTACGTCTGGAATGATGACAGAGTTTTGTCGGTTACTTTCTATCGAACAGCTCCGAACTACACCATACCACGCAATGTGTAATGGTTTAGTAGAACGATTCAACGGCACACTAAAGAACATGCTTAAAAAGTTGTGCGCAGAGCGACCGATGGATTGGGATCGTTACATTGAGCCGTTGCTTTTTGCATACCGTGAAGTACCGCAAGAGAGTCTTAGGTTTTCACCGTTTGAATTGCTTTATGGTCGCACCGTCCGGGGACCAATGACGATTTTACGTGAGTTATGGACAAAAGAGATTGACGATGAAAACGTCCGTACAACTTAAGAGTACGTTGTTGACTTGCGTAACAAATTGGAGGATGTTGCGCAGTTAGCTAAAGAAAATCTAGGTTCTGCGCAGGCGCGGTATAAACGAAATTTTGACAAGAAAACGAAAACTAGAGTCTTAAGTGTAGGCGACCGAGTTCTCGTTTTGCTTCCGAGTCAATCAAACAAACTCTTGATGCAGTGGCGAGGGCCGTACGAGGTTAAAGAGAAAGTAGGCCTCAATGACTACCGAATCTTGGTGGGAAAGAAACGTAAAATCTTTCACATCAATATGCTGAAACGATATGTCGAACAGGAACGTGAAAAACCTTATACGGCAGGATTAGTTGCAGCGATCGATTTGGACCCTGGTGAAAACGAAATGTTCGATAATGAAACTCTATTAGAAGAGTATCCGTCTACAAAAACCGAGACGTACCTGGATGTGAATATTTCCGATGATTTGTCCGACGCGCAGGCGCGGGAGTTGCGTGCGCTTATCAGCAAGTATCGGTATATATTTTCCCACAAACCTGGACTTACAAATTTGGTGGAACACGACATCGTTCTTACAACAAAGGAACCTATCACGGTAAAGCCATATCCGGTTCCTCACGCACTGTTAGACACTGTAAAAAAGGAGGTTTTGGAAATGGAACAAATGGGGATTGTTGAACCATCAAACTCACCATATAGGTCGCCATTAATTATGGTAAAGAAGAAAGACCTTACATTAAGGCCGGTAATTGACTTCCGTAGACTCAATAAAGTGACGATTTTTGACGCTGAGCCAATGTCTAATTCTGAGGAACTTTTTGCTAGAGTAGCAAATTGCAAATTTCTGTCAAAATTAGATTTTTGTAAAGGGTATTGGCAAATTCCTTTGACACAGACCGCTCGGGATCTCACTTCTTTCTATAGCCCGCAGGGTTTGCGCAGGTTCACACGCATGCCTTTTGGTTTGGTAAATGCCGGAAGTACTTACAATCGCATGATGAGAAAACTTCTCCATGGTTTGTCAGATATCGACAGTTTCGTCGATGACGTTCTTGTACACACAGAAACTTGGTACACACATATGACGCGACTGTGCGAAACATTTGAACGAGTTCAACAAGCTAAGCTTACGCTTAAGCCATCCAAATGCTATTTTGGATACCGGAAGTTAGAGTACGTAGGTCACGAGGTAGGACAAGGTGTACTCGGTACATTAGAAAACAAGATTGAGCAAATCAAATGTGCCCCACAACCGCAGACTAAGAAAGAATTGCGCTCTTTCTTAGGTCTTGCTGGTTACTACCAGAAGTATGTTCCGAACTACTCAACCATTGCTGCACCCTTAACTGATTTGACGGGGAAAGGGAAACCAAACAAGTTGGAATGGGAAGCCGTTCATGATCTAGCGTTTAACACACTAAAAGAGAGGTTGTGCAGTGCACCCATTTTGAAATTGCCAGATTTTTCAAAAGAGTTTATTCTTAGAACTGATGCTTCAGATGTAGGCATAGGATCAGTACTGCTACAGGATTTTGACGGAGAACTGCATCCTATTGCTTATGCGAGTAGGAAACTTACCGAAAGAGAGAAAAGATACTCAACCATAGAGAAAGAACGTTTCGCTATTGTTTGGGCTGTAAACAAATACAATGTTTGCTTGTTTGGACAAACATTTTTGCTACAAACTGACCATCAGCCACTTTCATTTCTCAAAACTGCTAAACTCAATAATTCAAGATTAATGAGATGGGCTTTATATTTACAGACTTGTAATTACAAGATCGAGGCAATAAAAGGTAAACTGAATGTCGGTGCAGACTTTTTGAGCAGAAGCCCGGTTGTAAAAGAATGAAAACAGTTTTTTTTGTTTTTTGTTTTTTGTTTTTTTTGAAATTTAATTCCAGGAATTCATTCTTAAGGGCGGGGTGATGTCACACCTGTGACTTTATGTATCACCGGAGGTACAAGTTTGTGTTAGGATAAATGAGTAATGTGGCAGGGTTTATCCAGTGTACCGAAGTAATGAACTGGCCCGCTGAGGAGAATGTGTGGCGTGTGCCGGCGCGAGGTCTTTGTTGTGTAAATAGAGATAGTTATCAATGGTCACACGACTTAGAAAGTCGCGTACTCAAGTTACGTAAGAGACACTCGAATCTAATTCCTGCCAAGCGTGTATATTTGATTGGTCAGTTGGTGCTAACAGAACAGATAATATTGGTATCTGGTTGTAAAATATATTGCATTCCAACTTTTGCCCTTGTGGTGAACACACGTCGGGCCCGTGTAGCTCTAGAGACCGGGCGGTCATGATATATATGGCGAGCTATCTGTTCTCAGGTATGTTGCAGAAATAGTAAATTCTGAGATACAAATTGACTATTTATTGTTCAAATATTGCCATACCCTAGCTGGATTTATAGGCCTACATGTATTTGCAGTAGTAGATAGCGTTAAATTTCTCGCTGACAAAGATTGTAAATGTATGTAATAATCTTTGTGAATGCTGCATATTTATATGTATTTGCAGTAGTAGGTAATGCTGAATTTCTCGATGGCAAAGATTGTAAATGTATGTAATAATCTTTGTGAATACTGTGTTTTGTAAATATGTACAGTAACTCGTGGATGTAAAGTAAGCCAGCCGTAATTTCAAATAGAATGAAATAATTTGACGCGGAGATATAACGTAGTTCTAAATGGATGAACGCATATTAGACAAATGTGTTTTTATTCTCAGCCAGGACCAATATTCCAGCCGGTAGCGGTTACTTCATTACGGTTTGAGGGGTTAATATACCATGCACTCCATCTCCCTTTACGGACTTGTGGGACTAAACGCCTGATAACACGCACAGATCACCAATCGACCCCAGCAGTAATTTCTACAGCCTTCATCGGGGACTGCAATAGACCGAGTGGAGGATCGATGGCGAAGCGTGTTCCGCGTTAACCACGTCCCCGCTGTATACAGTTGAGCTGTGTAGAGACTCCGGACTGCCGTTGTGTATCACACCGTTCCATGGCTGACCGATAGGGCATATTAAAGGCGGACTGCTCACGTGAATATTGGCTAAATTGATTGTAGTTGCAACTACATATTTTTTTGTTGTTTTGCCTAATTTATTGTTATGTATACACATGTTAATTGTTCTGTCAGTAAAGTCTGTTTAATTGCACTTCTGTATTGGCACCTTATTTCTTCCTCCCCGCAAACGAGTACGATAGGCAGACCCATATTTTATTTTGTGAGAAAAACACGTGGCATTTTACACGTGACGCAAAACGTGACGTGTCACGCGTGACACTGGGGGCTCGTCCGATGAGCCACCGATGATGTGGTGAAACCGGTAACGACGAATTCCAGCTGTCAGTGTCATTTTATTTTATTTTATTTTCTATATATATATATCCACGATACCGGTTTAGCAGTATAAGGTTGTTTGAAATGATTGTTGATCCCTAACCCCTTATTTCGAGGGCAAATACATAAACTATAACAGAGATATGACATTTACTAGATTTATGGCGGCAAGTTTCACCCTCTAGCGGAAATTGCCCAAATTTTTGAGACGGTACCCGAAGCCTTTTTCTTCCATCACATTTTTCTGATATAGAAACAACCATTAAACTTTAGTTCCGGAAAATTGGTCACGGAATCCTACTCTACTAGTGTGGCAATACGCCAACGATGTTTTTTGTATGACTATATAAGCAGAAACTTCCGAGTGGGCATGAGCTAAATTTAACAAAAAAGAGCTAGTTATTTGCCAGAGAGAAAAGGTCAACAGATTTAATCATGCCGATATCATGATGTTAAGTCCTGATTAATGTATTCTGTTATCCAAATGTGCTCCTAGGTTGTTATCTTGAGGATATTGTACATCAATCAGATTTTGATATGACTCAATTTTTGCTATTATGGAGATATCAAATTCTCGTCGAAACGTTTTCTGCAATATTATTTAAATCAACACAGTTTCACAGGGTATAGCAAATGCTACTAGGCAAGATATGTATTAGCTAAATGTGCCTCATTCTAGAATGTTACTATTCTGGAAGGAGTTAAAAGACGGTATGAAGTGAATTCATGTCAAACCTGCACCCGGTAATCGTATTTGTTCTGCCAAATATGGTTGCACAAGATCAAGTAGAACTCATCAAAACAAAAACAAAAACTCTTTTTGTGATGTAGAATTTCTAGGTTAACTCACAGATCATCCTTGGTCATGTCGTTTGGAGTGACGTATGACAAGTACAACCTCGAGGAGGGGGGTCAGATCGAGTTTTGCACCCAAGGGAGATAATACCGGTATCAGTTGACCAGCCGAATCGGATTACCTCCCCTCAACCCCATTCAAATGCATGGGTTGTTCCAATGACACTAGATGGCGCAACACTACTTGCCACTTCTTTCAGGTTGCACACCACCAAATGATCTCCTTACTATTTATGTAGTAAATTGGCCTGAAACATGTCCAGAAAACTCTATTCCCAATATTTCCCGACGACTAATAACATATATAGTCAGAAAGCCTGGCTTCTGACTTCAAACATATCAAAAATTGACCTTATTTACAATTTTTCGAGCCACAGCTGGATAAAAATATGTCGTATTATAAATACCACCATGGCGACGGCAAAGGGTATGTAATGAACATTTCCTGAAATTTATTTTTATTTTCAAAGTGACCAAGAAACTTCTAAGTTATGGAGACCAACTATTGTAAAGAGATAAACAAAAAGTATTACACAAAACAATTCACTTCCGGAATGAATATGGCCCAATCGCTGTAGCCGGTCTTCTATTCTCCGGGATAACCCTCGGTACAAGAATCATTTAGTGGTGTGTAACCGTCAGTTCATCTGCAGTTGACCGACCCACAATAGCGTTGATTTTCAACTGGAGGATTCGAAAACAACTATAACATCACTGGGACTATACAACATAAACATGCGATATGTGTAATGTTAAAGCTAATACTTTGTGGTATTATATTTCCATGGTCATTACAGATTTGATTATCAGTATTTTCGACATAAGTGTACAATTTGCTGATAGACGGCTCATACGTCCGCCTTAGTGGTTTGAGTCATGCGCGCTAGGCGACTTCGTCACATCTGGTGATTCATAGGAAATTCCATTTGCGTACACTTCGCCATCCATAAGATGGCTTGCGAATCGTGTGTCTCCATTATCGCGGAGCGATATCCGGTACTTTACCGGATTCTGTTCGGCCTTCATCCGGCGGAGAACAGACTCGAGAAATTACAGGTTTTCATACCACTTCTGAACAAAATATATAGGTATGAATAACTTTCGTATCATACAAGAGGTGTGGTGGATCTGTAATTTTGAACAAGTAGGACATCACATGACTCGAAAATGGCGAGTTACGTTGGGGTCACGTTGGTAGAATTTTGCTGATTGGCTGACGAAGTCACGTGGTATTGATTTCTGGAAATTCCCTCTTGCAGGTGCCGAAAGTAGGGTGAAAATGGATACACAAGATCCCAGGGTTAGTCTTACCGCCTATAGATGACCGAGATGGTTACAGGTTGAGGAAATTCATGTTGTTGTTCGCCGAGTGTAGAATCGGTCCCCTTCGTAGATTTCCGCTCGGAACTACTGAATATCCGAAAAGAGTAAGAAAAGTCCTAATCCACGGGGATTCTTGAGGCGTGTATTCGTGTATGACCTTTGATCTTAGATCTAGGAGTGTATACCGACTCCAAAACACACAAATAGAGAATAGATACTACCATCAAATAAAATTGCAGCTGGAGCAAGACTACGAAAACTATTTCCTCAAAAAAGTTCAAGAGCACACCCAATCTGGTAAACTAACTCTCCTCTCAACCATATACAAATTGCAGGATTACCTAGAAAATATACAAAACCCGGATCATAGACGAACAATAACAAAACTACGAATCAGCTGTCACAAACTCGAAATAGAGACCGGTAGGTATAAAAACACCCCAAGATGTGACCGGATCTGTCGCTACTGTACCCAAAATGTGGTAGAAGATGGAAGTACACTTCTTGCTATACTGTCCTCGACATAACAAACACAGAGATTATATAAACCAAATTATCCACAGTAACCGACTCCCACCCCATCCGGAAATTATAAAAGTTAAATCTATATTAAATCCCGACAGAGACAATGCTTCAAAAATAGCAAGACTGGTACACCAAATGTACCAGTCAAGGCTCAGACTTAACCCTCCATCAAAAAACCGGCTGGACACTTCTTAATTAGAGTTCATACATCAACACACTGGCAACTCCTATGTTATGTCCTAGAATTACTACTAACCCACACTGTTGGCTCAATCCATATTAACTAATAATTACTACGTTGCTATAGTACCATAGTAATTATATTGTTTTGTTTGCCATACTTGTACCATTTTACGAGTCGTGCAATAAACATATTGTATTGTATTGTATTGTATCCATGACAGCTTGGAGAGATAACTTTCGGCGGTTGAAAACAGTTGAGCATCTCGTAAAAAGTGCTTTACAAGAAATTAGTCATCGTGAGCCAAACATAAATTCAAAATGGAACTACTTTTGACCTTCGAATATAATATAGATCATGGCCGTGGCTAACCGTCTGAGATGGCCAAACTATGCTTCTAATATATTTAAGGATTTAAGAGTGTACTTCCTTTGACTTCTCATATTAACTAAATGGGAGTCAATGAAGGAAATATCGTGGATCTCGAGGCTCGTGCCTTGGTATACATTCCGCAGTTTCCTAACAATTTCATAATAGGGAAGATTGCCCGTTTTCTTCTTCTTGCCTTCCTGTATAACACTATCCTGTTCAGCATTGCCAGTCTAATGATTGATGATATTGTGTCAGAAGATTGATGTTTCTTATGTATGTATGCAAATTTATCTGTGACTATATTTCTTCTGAAGTTTTGACTAAATGATTTGCATGTATCGTCAGTATTAGAGTGTGACTGATGGTGAGGGTTTTGAGGGAGAACAATTTTGGGAATTGATCAAACAACCCTCAGCAAATAAGGATATTATTATTATTAACTTGGGGTTGTATCACCACAACCAAGTGGAGTTCGCTTTATTATTAACACAAATCTTTGCTGATTAACTTGAAGTTCTGTTGATACAGTTGGAGAGATATGCAAGAGGTGGGAAAAATTGACGACGTCTGGCCACTAAAAAGCAACCATATGACTCTACAGGAAAGTATTCGTCGACACCTACATTCAGACCCGGGAATACGGTGGATTCTCGGATTTAGCTTTAGTATCTCTGCCGCGCTCTTATTGCAGATGTTCATGTGGAGACTATGACGTATCCGCACGGCCCCTAGCACCGGCTTAACCCTACCTGGCCTGGGGGGGGGGGGCGGAAAGTGCCTCCCCACTAGTGAACTTTTCTCTGCTGCTCCGAAACGACAAAACCGAGGAGGCTGAAACTTGGTGACTTTTAAGCTTATCTTATTGGGGTCATTTTGTGCCTATTTTGATATACCCCCGGGCAGAGGATCATGGGTATATTCAAAATGGCGGCCATCTGGTATCCGCGAAAGTTGTGTTTTTCAATATTTTCCCTCCATTTCTTCACATTTCCTTGCCTAAAAGGCCTTGAAAGTATTTTATTTATGCAAAACTAATTATTCTATATTTTATTTGATTTTTTTCGAGAGAAAAATCGGAAAAATGAAAATTTCGACCCCAAAACTGCCGAAAAATGGCTTCCGAGAAGATGACGTCACTGTGACGTCATCATGGCGGCCGTCACTGTGACGTCATCATGGCGGCCATCTTGGATTTTTCTACATTTCCCGATAGAGCTTGAACCAAAGATACTGTGTGGTAAGTTTCAGCGCTCTAGCCTTAGTGGTAGAGAAGATATATAGGGGGGGGGGGGCACTTTCCCCCTCCCCCCCCAGGCTGCGATACACCCCAAATCACCCAGGCCAGATAGGGTTAAGCGGAATCAGATACGCTAGCTCGGGAGCTGTGATGACAGATCAGCTCAAACAACTCATCTGATGTTAATGAATGAGCGTCATGGATGTCTGGTGGAGTAAACGCCTTAACCTGGGGTAACCTGCTAAATGCAAGAAATCTAGAAATACTAACCTGTAATGTCCGACGTCGTACGGCTTAAATTTCCTACCAAAACAATAAGCCTACATATATTTGTCGAGTGACATGAATAGAGGGCAGGCCTCTGGGACTAACAGTCCACCAGCAGAATCCTACCATATACAGGTAACACAAATCTGTGATGATATAAAACCCGCATTTTTTTGTTTCTTTCCAACGTAATTCTGTGCTGACACAGAAGTTTGTATTTATTTGGGTTTTTTTTGCCATGATAAGATATAGCATTTCGTCGATATAACAATTGTTGCATTGATACCAGGGAACTCGTGACTATTTCAGTCATATATCTGCTGGGTTTCTGTAATTTCATCCTGAAAGTCAGTGCCATTATTTCAGAACCATTTTCGGGAATTAAGGGTGCTCACCATTGGATTCGAAAAATCGGTCTGCAATTCAGACTGAACGTTGGGTAGTATGGTATGTTTAATTATTACGGTCATTCACCAACACGGGGCAGATATGATAAATTGCCGCAGAATGTGCTATATTCACCGGGTAGATATGATAGATTGCCACAGAATATGCTATCTTCGCCAGGTATATATGATAGATTGCCGCAGAATATGCTATCTTTACCGGGTAGATATGATAGATTGCCACAGAATGTGCTATATTCACCGGGTAGATATGATAGATTGCCACAGAATGTGCTATATTCACCGAGTAGATATGATAGATTGCCAGAGAATGTGCTATCTTCACCGGGTAGATATGATAGATTGCCGCAGAATGTGCTATCTTCACCGGATAGATATGATAGATTGGCGCAGAATGTGCTATCTTCATCGGGTAGATATGATAGATTGGCGCAGAATGTGCTATCTTCACCGGGTAGATATGATAGATTGTCGCAGAATATGCTATCTTCCTTGTTCATTATACAATCGTCTGGTAACTTTTCCTCCACATGTTAGTAATTTTAGTTCCCAGTACGCCGAAAGTGGACAATGACGTCACCGGCCGAATTCACACAACGATCATGAGACCATTCATCTTCGGCGAGTTCGGCCGTACCTCTAAGACCACTCTGGAGATCACCCGACTAAGCTTAAGACAGTCGAACGATTTTAGACTCCACTTGTAAGCAAAGCTTGAACAACATACAATTATTGAAATTTGTAATCGAAGTTACAATTTTAGTTAGAACCGAGCGGAATGTGCCCATTCATGAGGTTACGTTTCTTTGGAGATGCCTCCGGCTAACTGCAGTCGCCATTTTACCTCTACTATTCCACTCAGCGAGTGGGTGGGTTACTAAGGCCTCAGTAGTGGTCAAAGCGTAAATGGAGCCCCCTTTCCCCCGGATGTAAAAATGACGTCACAACTTCCCATGGTGGCGCCATCTGTACATTATGACGCATGGGGGCAACTCGATCTGCCAGAGTTTGGCCGCCATCTTGAATTTTTGAGGCGGTGTGGGCGGCCATCTTGAATGTTGTGGAAAAGGGGATGTATTCCTCCGCGGTGATGCGGTCCTGGCGGTGATGCGGTCTGCCTCCGCGGAGAAAAAGTAGTCCCTAGACTGGAAATACGCTGCATGGTCCGATGGGGTCGAGTGAGGTATCAAAGTGAAGCTTATGTGAAGGGGCATCTAATGGGCTGGGTGTGGAGTTGACATAGGGTCATGCTGCGCATGCGCGGTGGCCCAAGGGTATGGAAATAGACGTTTTGAGAGCTATTGGAGTCCCTAATGGGCCGATGGAGTTGAGTGAGGTATCAAAGTGAAGCCTAGGTGAGGGGGCATCTGATGGGCTGGGTGGGTGCATGTAAAATTTTTCCTGAAAAAATTCGGAACACGGACTTTATCGAAAAATCCGGGAAAATGCCTATTTGGGGTATGGGGGGTATATAGGTCGCCGGGCTTAACGGGGCTTGCCTATCAATAGAGTTATCTCCCCCTAGTTCCAGGGTGGGTGTATTTAAAATTTTTCCTGAAAAAATACGGAACACGGACTTTATTGTAAATTACGTGAAAATGCCTATATGGGGTATGGGGGGTATATAGGTCGCCGGGCTTAACGGGGCTTGCCTATCAATAAAGTTATCTCCCCCTAGTTCCAGGGTGGGTGTATGTAAAATTTTTCCTGAAAAAATACGGAACACGGACTTTATTGTAAATTACGTGAAAATGCCTATATGGGGTATAGGACCATAGGACCATCCTGGGAAACCTACTTCTATACATTTGCGGTATAGGTTGTGGGGTCTCGTTTTCTTAGTCTCGTCATTTAGAACATGATATGAAGTGTCCCGGAGCGAATCGGTGAAATTTTTGAAAAAGTACGATATAGCCCCATATAGTCCCATACTGGGATATAGGATCAATGTTTGTCCCCCTGGGAAACCTACTTCTATACATTTGCGGTAGGGTTGTTTGGATTTGTTTTTCACGTCTCGTCATTTAGAACACGATAGGAAGTGTCCCGGAGCGAAACGGTGACATTTTTGAAAAAAGTCACCGAGGCCTGGGTAGGCCCATAGGCCTATACTACATGGCTATGGGTGTATAGGGCCATACGGGGTGGACATGTTGGAGTCTAGCGGGGTTTCTCATGGTCCAATGGGGTCGAGTGAGGTATCAAAGTGAAGCATTCGTGAAGGGGCATCTGATGGGCTGGGTGTGGGGTTGAAATATCGGCATTCTGCGCATGCGTGGTGGCCCAAGGGTATGAACATAGCCGTGTTGGAGCTAGGGGAGCCCCTAATGGTCCGATGGGGTCGAGTGAGGTATCAAAGTGAAGCATTCGTGAAGGGGCATCTGATGGACTGGGCGTGGTGTTGAAATATCGGCATTCTGCGCATGCGCGGTGACCCAAGGGTATGGAAATAGACGTTTTGGAGCTAGGGGAGCCCCTAATGGTCCAATGGGGTCGAGTGAGGTATCAAAGTGAAGCATTCGTGAAGGGGCATCTGATGGACTGGGCGTGGGGTTGAAATATCGGCATTCTGCGCATGCGTGGTTACCCAAGGGTATGGAAATAGACGTTTTGGAGCTAGGGGAGCCCCTAATGGTCCAATGGGGTCGAGTGAGGTATCAAGTGAAGCATTCGTGAAGGGGCATCTGATGGGCTGGATATGGGGCTGAACTATCGGCATTCTGCGCATGCGCGGTGGCCCAAGGGTATGAAAATAGCCGTTTTGGTATCTAGGGTAGCCCCTAATGGTCCAATGGGTCGAGTGAGGTATCAAAGTGAAGCATTCGTGAAGGGGCATCTGATGGGTTGGGTGTGCGGTAGGAATATCATTCTGCGCATGCGCAGACGCAATGCGGAGCTCTCGTCCAATCAGAAGCGAGTATTTCAAATCCGTCACAGAGCTCTCAGCCAATCAGAAGCGAGTATTTTGACCCGGTGCATTATGGGCCATATCCAAGATGGCGGCACGTATGTTCAAGATAGCGGCACATCCGGTGTCGAAAACTGGCCATTTCGTCGGGATGTGGCCACCTAGTGTCGAAAACTGGACCTTGTATGGGTCCTGCTAGACGTTTTGGAGCTAGGGGAGCCCCTAATGGGCCGATGGAGTTGTATGAGGTATCAAAGTGAAGTATATTTCAAGCATGGGTGGATGGATGTAAAATTGAAGTGCAAGTCGCGTTAATCTGCGCATGCGCAGTTGGTTGTAGTAAGTAAAGTGACCATTTTGGGGCAGTACATGAAGGTATTTGGGGTCGACATGAACTATTCACGGTTCGAATGCGTCCTGGAAGGTGTCATCTTGTAGCTCTCGGGGTGTAGACCCCGATTTGAGGTCTGTTCACGTCACCTGTGACGTCATCGGTGACGTCATCAGTACGGGTAGTAAGTAAAGTGGGTATTTTGGGGCAGTGAAAGGAAGGTATTTGGTGTAGAGATGGACCATCCTTGGTCCGAATGCGTCCTGGGAGGTGTCATTTTATAGCTCTCAGGGTGTATACCCCGATTTGGGGGCTGTTCACAGCATCTGTGACGTCATTGGTGACGTCATCAGTACGAGTAGTAGCGAAAGTGAGCATTTTGGGGCAGTGAAGGAAGGTATTTGGGGTAGAGATGGACCATCGTTGGTCCGAATGCGTCGCGTGGGGTGTCATCTTGTAGTTTTCGGCGTGCAGACCTCGATTTGAGGCATGTTCGCGTCATCTGTGACGTCATTGGTGACGTCATCAGTAGGAGTAGTAGCGAAAGTGAGCATTTTGGGGCAGTGAAAGGAGGTATTTGGTGTAGAGATGAACCATCCGTGGTCCAAATGGACCGTGTGAGGTGTCATCTTGTAGCAACGCCCACCAACACCATTCTTAATGCTTCAACGCCCTGGTGAAATAGATCAGAAGCTCTGATATTCCATGCAATTGTCACTAATTCTTCGAAATGCAGTGATGCCCGTCAGCGCTCGTCGTTACACCTTAACACTCTAACATAACGCCATGATATAGACCGGAGAGAGAACAACAACAGCAACAACAACAAGGATGACACATGAGAGAACAACAACAACAAGAAGTTTTTTTCATATAGTTTATTCTCCCCAATGTTACATCATACCCACGCTGGGGGAACCGCGTTGGGTATATTTACAATTCAAGAAGATTCTTATCCAATCAGAGGCCACCATTTGCATGTTTCATATTCGTTCCTGTCCGTTAGATGTATTCTTGTCCAATCAGAAGTCTCCATTTCAGAAAGTGCCATCTGAACCGTTTATTCTAATCATCGTCGGGCATGCCAGGATACCGTTGAGGCAACATATTGTGATGAATTTTCGGGATACCAGGTACTACTGGTGTCACAGATGTTGTTACAACTTACGTTACAGCGTGTGTATATAGTTGGCACGTTGCCAAGTCATAGTCGCATTGTATACTTACGTTTACTCGGCTATCTTTCCTCAACAACTAATTTCATAGTCTGTACTTGTTATAAGCTTCTATCTTACGTAGTCATTTCGGTATCGTAGTGTTTTTTACGGGCTAAATTACATTTGTTTATCAACGAAAACTAGCCATTCTGTCGTGTATCCGCCATGTTGTTCCCATAATGCATTATTCATTCTATTGTGAAAACGAGGCGGCGTCCCCCTTTGAAACCTATTTTTAGACTGGGATATACCATAACATTGTCAGAATTGGGGCAATCGTCGGAGAGGTCACCTCGTCAGGTCAGTTGTGATTTTATGAATTGATTCGTCATAATTATTATCTAATCGGCTATATTTATTATTTATGCAGAACCTAATTGTTCCAGAGACGTTTTATATATTTATTTCGGGAATCAAGCAGAACAGGGACTGGGAATGGTTGTACGGTACACAAACTGACGAAAGAAGGGAATCCTATAGGGGAATTCCTTTATTGCTGAACAACTGTAAATACGTTTGGAGAACCTCTATGTTGACATATATTTTCTGTACGGCAAAGTTGCAGAATCCTGATCTTGACATTTGTTACATTGCAAACTTGTCGATAATAAATTTATTATCGTTGACTGACAACAGACTCTTTATTACTATTCCTGATCAAGAATTGACACAGGAATGAGATTGGATAATATACTTTTGTCCCTACGAACTCACGGGAGCGTTCTATGGTACACTCTTTGCTGTATACTGACCTTTGGGTATTTATCGTGCAAGACACGTGCAATAACATCAGTAGAATCCTAATTGAACAGTAACAACAACAACAACAACTACATCAACAGTTGGGCAAAGTTTATTACATTGGTGGCAGCGGTTTTTGGACATCTCATCTAGTCAAATTAAAAGGAATAATAGTTTAATGTCTGAAGTCAGCATGAGTGATGTAGAAGACCTAGAAGTATCATTTCATCCCAAATATTCCAGTCAGACGGTACAGACGATTGATACAGATTTACCCCCAGAGGAATTGAATACAGTCCATGCACAAAATAACACCGGGGATAGAATAGATACTAATACATTAATTACAACCCCAGTAGCAATGCGCAAATCTGATTCCCGATTTTTGATCCATGAGTCCCGGATTGCAGTCCAGGATTCCAGGAATCCAACCTTAGAGTTTAATGGAGAACCCTCAAGGAATGAAAGTCAGGGAAAGCAAGAACACAAGACTGACATCGATTCCGGGATCGCAATCCAGAATGGAAGGGGTTGTTTACAGGGTTCCCAGATTGAACTCCAGGAGTGCCGGAATGGACTCCAGGATTCCGGAATCAGAATCCAGGATTCCGGAATCAGAATCCAGGATTCCGGATTTAGAATCCAGGATTCCGGATTCCGAATCCAGGATCAAAGAAATCGAATCCAGGATTCCCGGATTGAACTCCATGATTCCAGAATTGGACTCCCGGATCAACAAGATCGAATCCAGGATTCCCGGATTACACTCCAGGAGTGTCGGAATGGAATCCAGGATTCCGGAATAAGAATCCAGGATTCCGGATTCAGACTCCAGGATCAAAGGAGTCCAATCCGGGATTCTGGGATTGCATTCCAGGATCCACATAATGGAGGACGAGATGCTAGGATGACATTTCCATACCAAAGAAATCAAATCCAGGATTCCAGGATCAGATTCTCAGATCAAATCCAGGATTCCAGGATCCAATTATCAGATCAAATGCAGGATTCCCGGAATGGACTCCAGGGTTCCAGGATCCAATTATCAGATCAAATCCAGGATTCCCGGAATGGACTCCAGGATTCCAGGATCCAATTATCAGATCAAATCCAGGATAGGATGATCGTACTCCCGAATAACCAAAATCTAATTCAAGATTCATTGAATGGATATCAGAAATCACAGATGGAATCTTATGATTCTCGTAATGAAGTTCAGGATCCAAGGATCACCTTCAAATATCCAGGAAATAAAATCCAGGATTCTCGGATTGGACTCCAGGATTTCCGATTTGAAGTTCCAGATTCTAGAAGGTTGTACATTGGTGATTATCAAAGGGATACTGCACAATTTGGTGAGGCAAAAGGTTTGAATTTTCAGCAAGACAGGGGTGATTCAAGATTCAGAGACCCAGTATCTCGAGAAATTCCTGATTCTCTTTCATGGAGGAGGGGAAATTCAGAAGATCGAGTTTGGTCGGAATCCAGGAAGAATCCAAATTCTAACTCGTGGACGAGAATGAATCCGGAATTTCGATTTAATTCACAATTTCCAAGGCAGTGTTGTGAACCACTGGATGTAGAATATGTGGATAATGACAAACATTCGCAAACACGGAAGTTTTACAAACCTTGCTTTATGCCAGACCGTTTTGATGGCAGTGTCCCATGGCAGGACTATAGAGCTCATTTTGAGTCCTGTGCCAAGATAAATAACTGGGATGAGGAACAGAAAGGGTTTTATCTGGCAGCTTGTCTGAAGGGTTCCGCACAGCAGATTTTAAACTCACTGGTACATGAAAATGATTACACAGAATTGCAGCATCTTTTAGGTCAGAGATTTGGACCTGGAGAGAGGGCAGAAGTTCATCTTGCGGAGCTGAGGAATCGACTGAGAAAGCCAAATGAATCATTACAAGAGTTGGGTCAAGCCATACGAAGATTAACAGGACTGGCATATCCAGAAATGGGCAGAGAAGCTCAGGACAGACTAGCTCGTATACATTTTGTGGATGCGATACGGGACAAAGAAATTCGCTTTGGAATCTTGCGAGCACAGCCCCAATCTCTTGATGCAGCAATTCGGATGGCACTAGAAGTAGATTCTTATATGGAGTCTGAACGGCTGAGGCAAGTACAGTCACGGAAAGTGTTTCCTAGGCAGATTCGAGCGATTGAAACGGATGGGGATTTCTCCAAGTTTTATGAACAAGAAATAATGTCACTGAAACAACAATTAAGTGAAATGCAGAGTCAACTAAAGAAGCAGATCAATCAAGCTAGAACCACAGTTGTTTGTTATCAATGTCGCAGGGAAGGACACATTAGGAAAAATTGTCCCCAAATCAAAGAATCTGAACACTCGGGAAACGGAGAAAGACCAGTTCCAAGGGCCAGGAGTTGGTCAAGTCAAAATTAGAGGCCCAAAATTTAAAAGAATCTGATGTTCAGGGTTGGGTAAATACCACTCCTGGGAGTCCTGAACATCAACGACGGTCACATTTGGAAGGATATACAAATGTACCAGAGGCTTTGCTAAATAGCAAAGGGGGGCTGTATGTACAAGGCACAATTGCTGATATACAGTTAAGTTTCCTGATAGACACAGGGTCGTCAGATACTGTTATTACTCTGAATCAATACCATCGGATAAACCCTGGAAAGCAACCTGGTTTGCGACCTTTCAGCGGAACGGTCAAGCAGGCTGATGGGACTCCCTTGGTGGTTCATGGTGTAATGAGAACACAAGTTGATGTGGGCAACTTGGGAGCTACTATTGATGTGGTAGTGGCTGATATAAATTATCCCGGAATTATAGGGATGGATTTTCTCCTCAGTACTGGAGCTACTGTGGACTTGGAGAAAATGGAATTGCGTCATGCAAACAGAGTTGTTTCATGTCGTGGAGCAGATACGGATAATTTCTGCTGTCGTCTTTCTGTTAGAGAGACGGTAGTTGTTCCGGCAGGTCATGAAAAAGTGATGTCGGTTCAACTGGACACCAGCCAGCGTAAGACTGGTGTCGGGATTATTGAACCTTTTGAACAATCTGGTTTGTTCAGTAAAGGTTTGATAACGGCTAGAGCTGTAGTGGATGTATCAGGTGATACCATTCCTGTACGGGTCTGCAATCCCGGGGATTTGCCTGTTATCATTCACAAAGGTACTACAGCTGGAGTTGTGCGAGGAATTCACGCACAAGAAATCTCTGAGGAGATTATTGATCATGGAATTGGGGATCCATCAA
>JAVTVY010043315.1:0-20632 GCA_036873755.1 Hanleya hanleyi | reverse complement strand
TCAAATTGAGTTTTTCCAAGTTTTTACGGCCCACCCACAAGTTGATATTGAGTTTTTGAATGTTTTTACCACCCTACCAATTAAGATATGAACAAATAGTTTCTGTAGTACTAAGGTGAGCTATCTAATGTGATTTGGATAATGGTCATCTGAATGACAAAAAAAACACATGTTCTGTATTGTAACTTGCTCACTTATTTGAATAGATTTCAAGACCATGGCATATCACTGACAATTTTTCTCACGTTTGACCCCCCCATCATGCCATCTCGATCATGCATGATGAGTGTCTTGATGTTAAAATATTCTACAAAAATACAACTTATAAACAGAGGTAAGACACGTACCAGGATCATCCCCTTGGACCTCGTGTTTGTAGCAACAACAAAGATTTTCTGCAGTTATACTGCCATTCTTGTCGGCTCTCCTCACACGTGGCAAATATTGCACAATCCCATGTTAGGGATAGCCTGTGCAGGAGACTACCACGAAGAAATTATGGCTGGGCTGAAATTGACGGTGATCGTTGCTGATTAGAATTAATTAAAGGCGTTTCAATTTCTTTTCATTGGTGATTTTCAGTGGAGGAGTTAGCAAAATTGACATCAACTGTCAGTTCATTAAACAATAATGCCATTGGCAGAGACAGCCTATTTATTTCTATATTAACTTTCTTGAATCTAGGTGTGCGAAAAACAGTGTACCTTGCATACGATTTAAGCCCGGCGCACACGAGAGCTATCAGCTGAGCTGATGGCCTCAATTGCCTGTCAGCTCAGGGGCTAGCTCTCGTGTGCGGGCAGTTTTCGGTGAGTTTTTGGCCTCGCGAGGCCGGGGAAAAATATCAAACTTGTTTGATAATTTCGCCTCGCGAGGTCAAATCCTCAGTGTGTGCGGCGAACGCAAGTTTTATTGGACGGGCCAATGAATCGCATGTTATTTTCACGCCATTCATACGCACGACTCCTCAAAATTGTCTTGAAGAAGACGTTATGCGGGAACTGAAATCAATTTCGTGAAACTTTTGCTCACCGTGTGCGCTGAAACCACACGAGAGCTAACCCCTGAGCTGACAGGCAATTGAGGCCGTTAGCTGAGCTGATACCTCTCGTATGCGCCGGGCTTTAGGTGAGCGATGGCACGCGACAGACGCAAGGACTGACTTTTATGCAAGTAAACGGTGTGACAGAACACTACGAATCGGATCAGACTGAAGTGTTTATCGACTGTTTGTTAATTTTTTTATAAAACTAAATTATCAGCAGTGAAACTGGTATTTTAGACAAAACTCAAGGACAAATGGGCGAAGAATTAATACCCCTAATCTCTAATACCCCTAATCTCTAATACCCCTAATCTCTAATACCCCTAATCTCAGTTAACCTTATGAAGAGTGATCATCCCACACAAATTATATGGAACTTACACAGGACTGCTAGACTGGACTATATTGATTAGTGTCCATTAATCTATCCATTACCAGTGTCCCTGGTCTATCGTCATGATCACTATGGATCACTGGGTGGATTGATAGTTATTCCTTTTGTAAACAGATCCTTACTGGCATATCAAGTGAACCGTATCCTTCTGAAACACTTCTCATCTTTAATGTATTCCTGTGCCATAGACGCGTAAACACATGGTTATTATGAAATAAGATCTACTGAAAATATTCCAGCATCATATTTTATACCTGCATCCAAAATTTGCTATACAGTAATTATTTGTATTTCGCCAAAATATATTTATCCGTTACCTTTATTACTGTATGCCATTGGTAAGCCTCTTAGTTCCAAATGAATTATGCGGAAGTGTTGAGTCAGCATAACAAGGGTCCGAAAGTTGACTCTGTGGAATGTCTATTACATTTTACATTTATAGTTTCGGCAAAACTTGACTTGTCTGGAGATGACAGAAGTCATGGGTTATTTAATTATAAATAGAAAGTAGAATGCTTTCTCTGGCATTTTTCCCAAAGGATTATGAGTAATAATTTTTTAAGTACATATATGTATGCCGGCAACGGTGAAACTGGGGGATAATTTCAGCAAACAAAAATGAATGCTGGCATGTACATGTACAAGTACATACATGTATATGTATGCCGGCAACGGTGAAACTGGGGGATAATTTCAGCAAACAAAAATGAATGCTGGCATGTACATGTACATGTACGCGTTTTATTGTTGTTAAATAAGCATCACCGTCCACATCATGGTTGCTTCGTCGGGCGAGAATACTATTTGGTCTGTTTTTTTATTATTTGTACAATGGTTCGGCGACTGAGTGTTGATCAAAAGCTGCAAGGGGTCAAGGTCAGGTGAAACGCTTTTTCGGTTCGGTATCACACGCCTGTCTAATCATTTCACTTGGTACGGGAAGACAAATATTGTTTCGCTTGGTGAACGAATAGATTTAAGCTTGCGTTTGAACGCATTTTGAAAACGTGTTTCGGAACGCGTTTTATTGTTGTTGTTAAATAAGCATTACCGT
Organism: Hanleya hanleyi; assembly: GCA_036873755.1. Lineage (NCBI taxonomy): Eukaryota > Metazoa > Mollusca > Polyplacophora > Lepidopleurida > Hanleyidae > Hanleya > Hanleya hanleyi. Next base: position 18,139 of record JAVTVY010043315.1, on the reverse strand, counting down.
CCACACCACGGTTGCTTCGTTGGGTGAGAATACTGTTTTTGGTATGTTTTTTAATTATTTGTACATGTACAATGGTTCGGCGACTGAGTTGATCAAAAGCTGCATCGAGTCAAGGTCAGGCGAAACGCTTTTTCAGCTCGGTATCACACGCCTGACTAATCATTTCGCTTGGTACGGGAAGACATATATTGTTTCGTTTGATGAACGAAAAGATTTCAGCTTAGCGCAATATATAAACAAAACGAATTACCGGGCACAGAAAGGCTATGCCACATATATTTATAGCACAGGGATTATAATAGCGGCTGGGGAAAGCCCCAACACGTGGGCTCCTTGGCCTGGTTTGCAAAATAAAAGCACAAGTTTGCGCGAGCTGAACGAAAAGAGAAATGCGTTCAAAACGCGTTTATAAACGCGTTTCGATCAGAGCAAACGCGTTTTTATAAAAGAAAAATTAAGCGATATTAAAAGCGTTTCGTTTCCTATAATCGTTTGGAACGAGTTTGAAACGCGTTTACATTTCATTCCGTTCGCGTTTCGTTAGGTCAAACTAAACGAAAATAACTGGCATAATGTTTTTACCCCTGTATATGTAGTTTTGATGTTTTTCTAGAAAGAAAGACATTCATGAGATAATCCTTTATTACAATAAAATGTGATTGGTGCACCTTAAGTTATAACGCTGGTTCATACACCCAGGCACATACATGTAGCACCATACATTCTAAACTGTTCTTACAGTGTATTGCTGTGTTCTCAACTATGGTATGTACCGAATTGAGTGGTACTTATGACAAAAATCCAGATGAATTAGGTGTTCTTTGAGTTCACATGATGGTTTAATTCACAATCTGTCCTAAATTGGCTAATGCCAATCTGAAGCATTACTGTCAGTTCTCAATTAGTAACTAGTTTACACCATTATTCATATCATGAGAATCAAACAGAGAGTTGTAGTTCCAGAGAGTTCCAAGAGAGAAATATTGAGCAGCAGTCACATTTGTGGTCAAACTTGAAATATTATACATGTAACACAGATGAGATAACGCAAACCAGGTTTGCAAAAGATACAGTAACTGTACTTCCAAACTTTGCAGTCTACAAAAAACTTGTTCACAAATAGAGTACATGACCTGGGTTTGTGATGTCCAACCACCTAGAATTTGAGTCACTAGGAGAAATAATAAAATATTCATTGCGGTGCCTGTTTTCAGTGTTGACAAATTTGTTTCTGATATCAACAAGGCATAACAGGGTGGTGTGGGGGAATAAGTTACACAACATGCTCTGCATGACCAGTGCCAATTGTACCTTGTGGTGTGCCCAAGTCAAACCGAAATCAAATCAAACCATATAATATAAAAGGAGATGCAGAAAGTGCACACCTAAAACAACCAAAAACGCAAGCGATAATCATCGATAAACTGAGTGATGATTTGCGATTTTACTAATTGGAAATTGAGCAGAACATGAGCTGTCCAGAATCCGTTGACTCTCCTACAGTGATGGAATAGTAGCCCCCCTCCCCCAATCGCAAAATACTTCCGCTGGGCCTGTAGGACTAAAAAATTAATGGGCTGTCAATGATCAGCCTGATACGATTTTCAGAATGATTGATGACACCTGAAAATTTACATCTAGCTTCATCTGCCCGTTAATGGTCTGTTTTCTATTTGTATGTACAGGGTTCGCCCCCTCAGTGGTCAAGAGGCTGGTAGGAGAGATACAAACGTCTGCAGTTTTCCAGGCCAGGGAACCATCATGGTAAGGCTATACAAGTCAGGAACTCTGCACAAAATAAAATGAATGGAAATTAGAACTTTACATCTGCAATTCAGGCAATAAAGGACCTTGTATCTTTAGATGGGGAAATGGCCTCTGATCAGGTGCAATACAGAAGTACCAAAATAAAATACTTCCACTGCAAGAAATTGTTCAATTGGCATAGAGTACAATATTATATTGTATATTCAGAAAAAAATCAGTGCAATGAGTCTCATGATTCTCGAGTAACATTTGCATTTGTGCAAAATAGTTGATTCTGAGGTGAAAACAATTCCTACTGTTCTTTGTAAACATTATATGAAGATAAACGATAACCAGAACCGCATTTGGTCTACTACTGCGTATTTGAACAGCGAGTATGCTGTGTCAAGCTGGTTCATATGTTTATAGAAAGAAATATGAGGTGTTTTCGCCTCAAAATTGGCGAGTTTGCACGAATGCACTACTTCACCGCCCTAATTTAAGAATGGTGAGACTCCTTGCCTTGAAAATTTTCTGAGTATACAATATAATATCATACTTCATGCCAACTGAACAAGTTCTTGTATATGTAATATTTTATTTTTGGCACTTCTACCGTACCCCTATGCTCTAGCACATAATATTATGTACTATTTTTATGTCAAGACATTTACTCTGCAGTGTTTCTTGATTGTATATGTTGTACATACTTGTATATTTTATTTTTTTTGGAGGGCCTCCGGGAAGAACAGTTTTTGCAGCTGACAGAGTTACCCTCATGAAATAAAGATATATATATACCTGTTCTGGGACCATTTACCCATCTAAACATACATGGTCCTTTGTAATTATTAATATTTTAGTGTATTATTATTCTTGTCTGGTGATCATAGCTTATTAAACATTCAGAAAAATAATTCATAAATTGACCTTCTACATGTAGATCATTGTAGGTCAATATGTACATTTTCTGATTTTAGGTGCAGCCCTGAAACCTTTCAAACTTTGAAATATTATTTCACCTTGTTTTTATGCTTGAATGTAAGTACAATGTACAGTGAAACCTGTGAATACCGACACCTGGGTAACCCAGCCAACCGCTGACATTACCTTGGATCTCAATACTAAAAGGTATTTGATAAACCAGAAACCTGTCAAACTAACGGTATAATCTGATCCCAAGCATGGTCAGTTTAGAGAGGTTTCACCGCATAAGCTTACGGTAATTTCCCTAATAATTCACGATGCAGTGATGAAACTCGCAACTCCAAAAATTGGCTACTTTCGAATCATTTGTCACGCTAATTCCAGAAAAACGCTTCTGTTCGAATTATATGTTACGCTGATTTTCACGGAAGATCCAAAATGGCGGACCGCTTCACCGGGATCGTTGTAATCTTGATAGCCGTGTATTATCATTTTATGTTTGATATCTCTATCATAGTTCATTTAAAAGACTCTGGGACCCAGGGCTCACGAAACCCAGTCGACAACTCGCCAAAAGGCGACTAAAAAATGACAACTGGCGACTGAATTGTTCAGTTACTTGCCCAATGTGTCGATTAAAAATAGAGTAAATCGCCAAAGTGGCGAGTGAATTTTTGTTACATGAAGTGTTTAGTCGCCAAAGTAATTTTGTGTTTAGTTTATCAGGCAGCGAAATCCGAGCAGGCCGAAAATGTACAGGAAATAATGACACCTCACCTAATTATATTTTGACTGGGCACGGGAAACCATGTGCAGGCTGGCATGGACGAGTCTATTTTGAGTGACACAATAAGATCATGTGCTCGCCCCAGAAAAGGTAATTTGCGACCCGCTGACTGTTCTCAGCCAATGAAATCATCATAGTAAAACTTAACGTAAACAAATAAACTTGGCGGGAATTTGCAAGGTCAAGAGTTGAAACGGCTTGTCCCATTCCAGTGCAAAGAGGTGATACGCCTAAAAGCACGACATGTGCGTTTTGACTTTAGTGTCGCTTCTAAAACAATTGTAGTCAAGTTACACCAGCTCAGTAATTTGGTTAAAAGTTTGCAGAGAAGTGGTTGGAACTTTCGTTTCATCTGACCGACTTTTCATTCTGGCCATTTCGGATTTGCGTAATCGACACACCAACGATCGTTTCGTTCACGCAGACTGTCGAGACGAGGGTACTCTGCATAAGTTTTTTTTGTTTCTCTCTTTTCTTTTTTCAAACTAACAATGGATTATCATGTTGTTGGAAACAAGTCCGTCATTTTATTACATGGAAACGTTGTTCTGGATTGGCGAGTGAATAAAACACCAACATCAATGTCTATTGACATCTCCCGTAGCTCAAATGAAATACTCAACTGATCCCGTGCTGCAGTCAAAATGTATGGGGCACGTTATGCAGGTCTGAAGAAATGAAATAATGGCTTCCTCGACAAAGCAGTTGTGTACATACTAACTATTACGCCGAAGCCCTGACAGGGACAAACAGAGGGAAACATTTATATCTTTGTCCTACCATATCATTTGTTTATTAAAGAAAATGAGACATATAACAAAAAATAAGAACAAAATTCACTTGACTTTCAGCGGCACGAACTCCGCGACGAAAACGGGAGTGTTCGAATTTATTGTTTCACGGGGATATTAAAAATGCTCCCGTTTTCGTTTTATTAGGATGGAGAAAATCACGACAGTGGAAAAATCGGTCGTTTTCGAATTAAATTTGGAAGGTGAATTATTAGGGAAATTACCGTACATAATATTTCAGAATGACATTTAAATTCCTATTTCAACGAAATCAGAATTTTCTGCAAGGATTTGTTGTTTAACTAAATTTATCATTGATACTGCTTTTTAAACCTTTAATTTAACATGTATTGCATGTTCTCATTACATGTAGGTTGACAGTAATGGGTCAAAGAGACAGTTTGCCTTCAATGTTATGTTTGAACCAGAAGCTGAACAAGAAGATGTGTTCTTACATTCTGGGATAAAGAGGTTGATCGACATGGCAGTCAGCGGGTAAGTACGACTTTGGTATACAATCCGGAATACTCACCTCAAAAAAATAATGTCATATTAAAATAATTCCTATTTAACACCATGTTAAACATTGCTGAGCTGAACTGCTTATGCCATGGCATTTACCTCGGCAATTGCTGATTGCCGAGATGAATTGTGTGGGCTGGGTTGTGGGTACTTGAAAATTTGTGGGCACAATCAACCGTTAACATAAGCCAGCATGATCAGGCACCGGTAAATATGTACATGTCAGTTAATTTGTGGTCAGTGATCAGTGATGTCCGGTCATCTGCATGATGTTTCCATTCATAAAATCTCAGAAGGGCATATTCTTTAACAAGTTAAATTCAATTTTGAGTCATTTCCCCGAATCCACAACATTTTGGTAAATCACAATTCGGAACGTGACACAAGTATATAGCATCTAGTGGAGGATATGATATTTTGGTAGATGGCATTTCGGCAACTATTTTTTTCACATATGCAGTTTAGAATGACCGTATAAGTGGGCATATAAAGAAAGTATGAGTTTTGGGATACATAATGTATGGAAGATTTTTCAGTTAATTTTTGTTGGTATCAAGTTACTTTAAGATATATTTTAGATTTAGCAAACTCCTCATCAATCAAACAGATATGTACATGTATTTGGTCATGCTGAGCGAGGTTACAGCTTTAATTTATTTGTTTATTTGTAGCTCTAAATGGATATACATGTATAATTTAATTTTCAATTTAAACCTAATTTACCTTCATTGAAATGTCAGGTATTTTCTCGATTACATATGAACAGAATGGAGGTGCACATACAAACCTGAAAATAAGGATCTGATATTTTCAATAAACCCACTACACATCAGAACGAGATAGCCCCTCTTCATATACAGATATCATGGGTTAAAATGTCATATTCTCTGATGGGGATGATAGGTTAATATGCTGTGCCTAATTTCAGGCTTGACATAATTAGTGCGTTTCTTCGTTGTTACAGGTATTCGTGTACAGCATTCGCCTTTGGTCAGACTGGCTCAGGTAAAACACACACGATGACTGGTCCACCTCAACAGGTAAGTCAATTCCTTTGAAGTCATTATTATACATTTCCTCGGATGAAATAAAGTTCAAACCAAATATTGCTTCTGATCAGTTGTGTGTCACACAGTGTGCCTTGTGAAATCCATTTGTGTATATCTTTACAAATCTCATATGCAGCAGCTCGATCCAAAAATAATGAGTAACTTGCAGCTAGAGAGATATCGTTTCAGTATGTCAAGCCTGCTCGATTCAGATATGAAATCGACATCGCTTACCTGCCCTTGTTTGACGATAGTTTGCGACGTCACTTCAGACCACTTGACCAGACGTCAAGTTGTAGCATTCAGTGTGCAGACAGCTGGTCTGAAATGATGTCACAATAAAGGAAGTGAAGCGATGATGGTTTGCAAATCTGAACTCAGCTGGGTTTGGGATACCAACTGCTTAAAAGCTTCCAGCAGACATAATACTTCGAATGAAACCAAATGAGGAGGATAGATCAATCATACTATCATTATTTAACCTATAGATAATACAAAAAGAAGGAGCAAAACACCTTTGCATTTCTCCTTTAAAGGTGAACTGAAAAGCTTTCCAATGTTCTGTTAAAATGTCATAAAGCAATAACTTCTATAGTTGTTACAATTGTGTGTGGTAATAGTTCTGTGGGTTATTGTTTTATTTTGGGTATATAAGAAGTCAAAACTTATACCGAGAGCCAGAACTTTTAAAAACGTCATCGCTTGCCTCCCGTTGTTTTGGGAACGTCATGACGTTATAGTAGTCCTCGTTCATTCATCCGACGTAGCATGACGTCACATTTGAATAAAACTTGAATGAAGGGGACCACTATAACGTCATAACGTTCTACAAACCAAGAGAGACAAGCGATGCAAGTTTTCAAGACGGATTTATAACAGGATAACTTAAATATTGTTATTAGTACAATTTTGCAAACTATATTTGCCCCAAAAACGTATAAAAGTTCTGTCACATAAGACAAGATGTATATAAGCAGCAATTTAGATAAAATTAAAAGTTCACCTTTAAACAATGTAAATAGTGATGCAGACGTTGATCAATCTAACCACTTAGAGGTTCCCGACAAATTCAAGTTTTTGTCTACTGCGCATGTTTGTGCACATCTACCAAAATAGTAATATTTAAACGAAATAATGGAAAAAGAAAATATTAACTTTAAAGAGAGCAGTTGCGAAAGGATTTTTGAATTGGATAATGTGTTTTCTAAATTTTTAGTTAATTTGACCTCAATGAAGGAATGCTGGCAAAATAACATAGTGAAATCAGGGTAATTTTGCCTCATAACCATGGTTTTCTATGTTGGCATTCTACTGTCTCGAAGAGAAGCCTGGGGACCCAACTTTTTTATTACATTTTTCTGGTCGGCATTGATCCAGGAAACTATCGAGGCATTTTGAAGGAAATGCCATTTTAAGTTCTCAGCAAATATGTTTTTTTTCTATGAAAATACAGATGTTTCATTGAATTCCTTTCTAAACTCATTAAAGTTGGGTTAAATCATTAAAGAGGTAGCGTCGTTGAGCAAATAACATATTTCGATGAAAGTTATTTAGTAGTTGAGATCAACTATGGTGAACGTTTTTCTGTGGTCTCCTTTTTTAATATCACAGGCATTGAAATCACACTTCTGACATTCTTTGAAAAATGTCATCTCAGTAATTTCTCATTTTCGTGTTGTTCACTATACCGAATTGAAGAATCTGACAATATTGGTCCCTATAAAAAATATTTCACCACTTGAAAATCTTGCTGATTAAAATCATGCTACTACCTCTTTAAAGTATACCAACCATACAAAATCATGCTACTACCTCTATAAAGTATACCAACCATACAAAATTATACCAACCATACAAAATCATACCAACCATACAAAATCATGCTACTACCTCTTTAAAGTATACCAACCATATAAAATCATGCTACTACCTCTATAAAGTATACCAACCATACAAAATCATGCTACTACCTCTTTAAAGTATACCAACCATACAAAATTATGCCAACCATACAAAATCATGCTACTACCTCTATAAAGTATACCAACCATACAAAATTATACCAACCATACAAAATCATGCTACTACCTCTATAAAGTATACCAACCATACAAAATTATACCAACCGCCTGCGAAGATCATGCTACTACCTCTTTAAGAGTATACCAACCATACAAAAATTATACCAACCATACAAAAAATCGTGCTACTACCTCTATAAAGTATACCAGCCATACAAAATCATGCTACTACCTCTATAAAGTATACCAACCATACAAAATTATACCAACCATACAAAATCATGCTACTACCTCTTTAAAGTATACCAACCATATAAAATCATGCTACTACCTCTATAAAGTATACCAACCATACAAAATCATGCTACTACCTCTTTAAAGTATACCAACCATACAAAATTATACCAACCATACAAAATCATGCTACTACCTCTATAAAGTATACCAACCATACAAAATTATACCAACCATACAAAATCATGCTACTACCTCTTTAAAGTATACCAACCATACAAAATCATGCTACTACCTCTATAAAGTATACCAACCATACAAAATCATGCTACTACCTCTATAAAGTATACCAACCATACAAAATTATACCAACCATACAAAATCATACCAACCATACAAAATCATGCTACTACCTCTTTAAAGTATACCAACCATATAAAATCATGCTACTACCTCTATAAAGTATACCAACCATACAAAATCATGCTACTACCTCTTTAAAGTATACCAACCATACAAAATCATACCAACCATACAAAATCATACCAACCATACAAAATCATGCTACTACCTCTATAAAGTATACCAACCATATAAAATTATACCAACCATACAAAATCATACCAACCATACAAAATCATGCTACTACCTCTTTAAAGTATACCAACCATACAAAATTATACCAACCATATAAAATCATGCTACTACCTCTTTAAAGTATACCAACCATACAAAATTATACCAACCATACAAAATCATGCTACTACCTCTATAAAGTATACCAACCATACAAAATCATGCTACTACCTCTATAAAGTATACCAACCATACAAAATTATACCAACCATACAAAATCATACCAACCATACAAAATCATGCTACTACCTCTTTAAAGTATACCAACCATATACAATCATGCTACTAGCTCTATAAAGTATACCAACCATACAAAATCATGCTACTACCTCTATAAAGTATACCAACCATACAAAATCATACCAACCATACAAAATCATACCAACCATACAAAATTATACCAACCATACAAAATCATACCAACCATACAAAATCATGCTACTACCTCTTTAAAGTATACCAACCATATAAAATCATGCTACTACCTCTATAAAGTATACCAACCATACAAAATCATGCTACTACCTCTTTAAAGTATACCAACCATACAAAATCATACCAACCATACAAAATCATACCAACCATACAAAATCATGCTACTACCTCTATAAAGTATACCAACCATACAAAATCATGCTACTACCTCTATAAAGTATACCAACCATACAAAATCATACCAACCATACAAAATCATACCAACCATACAAAATCATGCTACTACCTCTATAAAGTATACCAACCATACAAAATTATACCAACCATACAAAATCATACCAACCATACAAAATCATGCTACTACCTCTTTAAAGTATACCAACCATACAAAATCATACCAACCATACAAAATCAACCATACAAAATCCCTGATTGTGCACAAATAAGCCTGGTGACCCCATAATTTTACCCATACATTTGAATGTTGAGTGTCTAAGCTACATTTAGCCAAAATAAAATAAAAAAGACATTTATTTTCTAAATTGTCTGGAACTGCCTTAAACATATTCAATTATTTCTCTTTTTTTTTTCAATTTCATTCATCAATTTCCCTATAAGGTTGTGGTAAGAGTTCCTTCAACTACTGGTGTATTGACTCACTGAGCTCTGTGGTAATGCATGCATTGGTATATATTGTGATTATGTATCCATTCATGTGAGTTGATCAAGAGTATAGGCGCACAGTTAGCAATTCAATGTGGGATGATCATTCATGTTTTGGACATCCGAGGAGATAAATCACCCACATATTAAATCACCCATGTGGAAATGTGTGTGAATACATATGGAATATATATATCACATTTTCACATCACTTGGACTTTTAGCTTCATGTAGATATAGGACGTAAGCAGATTTTTGTTGTGATCATTCAGTACAATTCTCAAATAAAATGCTTTGAGTCGTACCAAAATTTTTGAACCAATGATTTCACACTGGTAATGTTCGCATCATTCTGTACTTGTGGGCAGAAATCATGCATTTTTTGTCTGAAAATATCAAAAACATCTTAGTAAATCTGCTGATTTATGATATCTCCAATGTTATGTTATTTTGGAAATCGGAAGCATTAATTAATGACCTTGACCCATTAGCATTAATGAAATCAAGAGTAAAATCTGCGGTATTTTCAAAATATTTTGGTCATCTTTTTACTTGATAAAATATTGGCTATGAAATTTTGTCACTAAAGCTGTGTAAAGTTTCAGTTGCTGTGACAGTGTGTATAATAGTGCTGAAATATTGGACAAAACATGGAAATATTTCATAAAACAGCCATGAGAATTGTACTACTACATGTACGTGTTCCAGTATAGTCTTGCTTGTCATGTGATGCGTTGATTGAGTGGAAGGCTGTTTCTATATCGTAACTTGTCATAAATGTTGGGTCCGTCCGTCTGTTCGTTTTGTATTCCAGTTTCCAGGCATGCCAGGACTCCGAGACAAGGCATGTGTACATGTACAATCACTGATTGAGCTGTAGTTACTTCAGTATCGTTGTGACACTTTATACACCTGCACACTAAACGATTGCTCTCTGTCAAGGTGTTCATCTAATAACATGTACATGTATGCCTATGTTACTGTATTTATTTGTGCTTTGATGTGAGTTCTGTGACAGCACATTCACGAGGCATGTACGAGGCAGGCACCAGTAATTAAAATGCATTTAAGGTGGGGACTGACACCTCAGACACAGATCCTATATTATCAAATAGGAAAAATTCAGTTTCACATTAAATAAGGCAGTCTTTGGTATATTGAAAGTATATGTTCAGGCCATTGTCACTCGATTGGTTGTTTAGCATGACCTTGATTTTTTAAACACACATGCTAGATGCTATAAGTATTTATTATTAATTGCAAACCAACTGTATATTAATATGAAGAAAATGAGTAAGTTTTACTCATGAAAATTTAAATTCCTCATCTATTTTAATTATTTGCCCTCAAAATTTAGATGAGATCATGCTAAACAACCAATGAAGTGAAAATGGCCTCATTGTTAAACAAACATGCAAAATTTTATTCAGAATCAGCACTATGTCGATGCACCTTATAGCAAGGTTAGAACCTCTCTCCATCAACCTCCTGCTAGGGAATTGGTATTTGGGAGAACCAGACAGAGAGATTCAGTTACAGAAGTGTCCACAGTAAATCAAAATCTGGCAGTGCTAATGCTGTGTTTGATTGCATGATTGCAACTTGAACTTCTCAAAGTAACTCAAGCACTGGTTGTTGCTGATTTTAGTAGGCCTTTCTGTGAGAGACGAACAGATGCTTGGTGTGGGCCACTCACCAACCATTTTAGACTCATGGCGAAGACTGCAGTTAACAACCAATCCACAGCAATATATCTCCACATTGTGTTGTCTGTATCATTCTTGATTGATGTCGGAAACTTCCTAATGAAGCTAGACTAGTTCAGATAATTTTTGGATAAATAGAAAGCAAATTTCACTCATAGATAAGTTGTTTACCTGGACATATTGCACATAAACCCTAAAACATTTTGGCACTGTGCCAGATCTTAATAACACTACATACATGTACATATGAATCGAATTTTAAAATATTCTGATATAATGTTTTCATTGTTCAAAACTGCAAGCTAAAAACAATACATGTAGCTAGTATTTCTTTTAATTTTTCACAAACAGCATTTTTAGACTAAGAAGCATAAAAACATCTTTCTTTTAACTGAGGCTAAAAACTATGACATGGATATTTTATTTATCCCAAGAACTGAAAAGACAGCTTGTAAAATTTGTAGAAGGTTAGCAGAATTTCTCTCTACAGATGCCTGAAGTTAACTTTTGCATGGTACAGTAGAGCTTCTAATCTTTTAATACCCAGGATTTCTTGAGGGTTGTTCGCCTTCACTTTAAAAGGGCACATCAGGCGGTCCACTGTATGAGAAAGGGAGCAAATACGGGGGTTCGCTTTAGTCTGTATGAGAAAAAAATATATATTTATTCAAAAAGGGGAGTTCGCCCAAACCCCCCAAAAAACCCTTGGCTAGAGGCCTCATACCCTATCTTGAAGACAGACTTTATAAATTAGTTTGGCCTGATGATCCTATGTGATCTGACTTTTGGGAGGGGATTAGGATATGTCAGATTGCCATCCACCAGATCTGGATCATGGCCAACATAACCATGCTCTGTGTTCTCTGGTGTTCCTCTTGCCGAGAAGTCACACTCAGATTAATCCCCACAGAGATATTTTTTATATTTCAAATGGATTTGCACTGCCTGATATGATCAAGAATAAACAGTTTCTATTTACCACCGTTTAGGAGCAATTGATCCCCATACATTCAGAGCGCCCTCATGGCGGGAGTTTCTCGTGATATATACCTGCATGCATCAGTGCATGGAGGGGATCGGTCGAACGTATCACCAACTTTAGAACATATAAACCATGATAATTGCATGAAGATATTCTCTCGTCGAGCTTCATGGATTATGACCCGTACATAAAAGTGCCCCCTGTAGTATAGTAGATTGGCATGCCAGACAATTTCAGTAATGGTCGGAACCTGATTTTTGGTTCCATGTATTGCTTCCATAGTTCAGTCTGTCAGTCGGAAATACTGTGTAGGTTCCATAAATTAGCTCAAATGGAACCTACACAAAACCAGAACTATCAGTGTCATGAAATCTGCTAGCCTGGATTAGGAAGGGGAAATTAGGGTTTGATAATTATAAGGAGAGATGAAGGAAGGTTTGGGAAGGCAAAAGAGCAGAGGACATTAATTAATATGGAATGCTTATGGGAAGGTAAAAGGACATTGAAGACTAATTCATTAATTTAATTCTACACTTACATGTACATGTAAGTGCTGTTTCTCAGCAAATATACTGTGATGTATTGATTAACATTATCTGTTTTCTCACTTTCTCTTAAATTTGAAGGGTGAACAGAATAAAAATTGGGGGCGATCAAATGTTGATGAAATATTATTAGAACATAATAACTGTATTAATAGGGCTTGAAATGTCCACCTGTCACGGACAGGTAATTAGCAACAAAACAATCAACTTTTCTTGGCATGTTTGGAGATGAAAATACTATTAATTCTGGCAATGTTGTTGCTAACGAAATCTTCCTGAGGTTTATCTTTTCTGCAATATGTTGATTTCTTTCATGTTCACTGCGTGCAGATTTTTATACGCCCGTCAAATTTGACGGGACGTATTATGGTATGGCGTCGTCCGTCCGTCCGTCCGTCCGTCCGTCCGTCCGTTAACTTTTTCTCGTCAACGCAACTCGTCCTAGAGTTTTCAGTGGATTCTTTTGATATTTGGTCCACGTGATCGGTACCATGTGTAGATGTGCATGAACATTTTTCGGCCCGATTCGACGTTTTCTTGAGTTACTCCCCTTGATTTTGGTCTGAAATCCTTGTATTTGGCACCTACTGTCTTCGTCAACGCAACTCGTTCCAGAGTTTTCAATGGATTCTTCTGAAATTTGGTACACATGATCGGCACCATGTGTAAATGTGCGCGAACTTTTTTCGGCCCGATCTGACGTTTTCTTGAGTTACTCCCCTTGATTTTGGTCTGAAATCCTTGTATTTTGCACCTACTGTCTTCGTCAACGCAACTCGTACCAGAGTTTTCAATGGATTCTTCTGAAATTTGGTACACATGATCGGCACCATGTGTAAATGTGCGCGAACTTTTTTCGGCCCGATTTGACGTTTTCTTGAGTTACTCCCCTTGATTTTGGTCTGAAATCCTTGTATTTTGCACCTACTGTCTTCGTCAACGCAACTCGTCCCAGAGTTTTCAATGGATTCTTCTGAAATTTGGTACACATGATCGGTACCATGTGTAGATGTGCATGAACTTTTTTCGGTCCGATTCGATGTTTTCTTGAGTTACTCCCCTTGATTTTGGTATGAAATCCTTGTATTTGGCACCTACTGTCTTCGTCAACGCAACTCGTCCCAGAGTTTTCAATGGATTCTTCTGAAATTTGGTACACATGATCGGTACCATGTGTAGATGTGCATGAACTTTTTTCGGTCCGATTCGATGTTTTCTTGAGTTACTCCCCTTGATTTTGATCTGAAATCCTTGTATTTGGCATCTACTGTCTTCATCAACGCAACTCGTCCCAGAGTTTTCAATGGATTCTTCTGAAATTCGGTACACATGATCGGTGTCATGTTTTTTCGACCCGATTCGACATTTTCTTGAGTTACTCCCCTTGATTTTAGTCTGAAATCCTTGTATTTAGCACCTACTCAGCTACTGTCTTCGTCGTGAATGCAACTCGTCCCAGAGTTTTCAAATGGATTCTTCCGAAATTTGGTACACATGATCAGTATCATGTGTAGATGCGCATGAACTTTTTTCGAACCAATTCGACTTTTTCTTGAGTTACCCCCTTGATTTTAGTCTGGAATCCTTTTATTTGGCACCTACAGTCCTCCTGAACGAAACTCATCCGAGGGGTTTCATTGCATTCTTTTGAAATTAGGTACACATGATTGGTGCCAAGTGCACATGTGCACAAACTTTTTTCAAGTTGATTCGACGGTTTCTTGAGTTACTCCCCATGATTTTGGCCTGAAATCTTTTATTTGCCACCTACGGTACTGTCCTCGTGAACACAACTCGTCTCAGACTTTTCTATGGATTCTTTGAAATTTGGTACATATGATCGGTACCATGTGTACATTGTAGATGTGCACAAACTGTTTTTGAGCTGATTTGATGTTTTCTTCAGATACTCCTCTTGATTTTAGTCTGAAATACTTGTATTTGGCACGTACTGTTAGTTTGGCCCCATTCATCAGGCTGATGAGCTTACTTTTGCAGCTTATAGTAACACAAATCTTGTTTTAAAGTTACTGATGCATACCCCCCCCCCGATCTGACTTCCAAACCTGCCTACACCACTTATACATTTGTACAACAATGATGGCTCACACATGTACAGTATTATGACAAATGCAACAATACGAACAACATACAGTCCAGGAAGGTTCATTTGTATGGTTAACCTTTGTCTATAACAACATTCAGGAGATAAAAATGTTGTTTATCGACTGTATTTTTTACGGGCGTATTTTGGGTTCAATTGAACTCTTGTTGTTTGTCGGTCCTGGAAAGTTCTTGCATTTCACATGTAGCCTTGATAAAAAAAATCCCTTGCTATGTTGTTGGTTGGGAGATGATATATGCAATTTGCGAGCATTCAAGCATAGAGAATGTAAGAAATGTCTCTATGTAATGCTTGAAAGGTGCTTGAAATGCCTGGAAAAGAAGTTGATTCAAATCTTTGAAAATTCTGGAAAAATGTTTTTCAAGAAGGGTGGAAACACTGTTCTGTTCTTAGTTTTGTTGATATAGTTTTTTTTGTGTTCAGTTCAGTGCATGTATTTTGAGAAAATTAGGATTTCATTCTTCCAAACCTTACCACCTCATCTTTGATAGCTCATACAGTATATTCTTATATTAGCATTTATACTAGTAATATGGTTTTTTTGGCCGAAGGGGATTGTCGTCGTCATGTACGTCCGTCCGGTCTGTCCGTCACACCTTTCTCGTTACCAAGATATCTTTAAGCACACCAAACTTGCAGTGCACATCCATATGCTCGTGACCCAGAACCATATTGAATCCGGACCTGATTGGTTTGAAAATTTGGTGGCCATCTTTAATTTATGCGAAACAATCACAGCTTTCTTGTCACCAAGATATCTTTAGAACGACTTACCCTAGGCACACCAAACTTGCATTGCATTTCCATATGCTCATAACCCAGAACCTTATTGAATCTGGATCCGATTGGTTGGAAACTTTGGTGGCCATCTTTAATTTATATGAAACCATTAATCTTGTGTATCTCGGGTACCATTTCGCTGTTCAGTGTGAAACTTGGTATAGATCATCGATGCATCAAGAAACTTCAAAGGAATGGCCAAACCAGTTCCCTGATTCGGTGGAAATCTTGGCGGCCATCTTTAATGATATCATTTAAGTGGTACCATTTAAGTGTTCTTTACGAAACTTGGTATGCAGCATCGATGTTTCAAGAGACTAGCAATGAATAACCACATCAGTTCCTCTGAGTGGCGGGAAGGATGGGCAGCCATCTTAAATTTATGTGAAATCATTAATGATCTCTATCTCTGATACCTTTCAAGTACTCGATGTAAAATTTGGTATACATCATCGATGCATCAAGAGATTTACGATGAATGACAGATCTGGTTTCTCTGATTGGGTGGAAATCTTGGCGACCATCTTTAATTTATGCAAAATCTTTAATGATGTATATCTCTGATACCATTTGAGTGTTCTATACGAAACTTGGTATACAGCATCGATGTATGAAGAGACTTGCATGAACGAATAACCACATCAGTTCCTCTGAGTGGCAGAAAGGATGAGCGGGCATCTTTAATTTATGCAAAATCATTAACGATTTCTATCTCTGATACCGTTAAAATGCTTGATGTAAAATTTGGTATACATCATCGATGCATCAAGAGACTTATGTAATGAATACCGGTTTTTCTGATTGGACAGAAACCTTGGAGAGCATTTCTAATTGCAAAATTTTTGATAAACTGTATATTTGTCACTTGACTACTTGGTGTTCTTGACATCTTGGTTCAAATTGAATACATTATGAATGGCTGGCGCCCAGAGCCAAGGGATTTTCAGATGCGCAGCTTCGTATTTTTTTTATTTGGCGTGCAAAATCAGTTACAACGAAAATGGTTCTATTATGGAACAAGAGTGGTGAATGTGATAAATCATCAAACAAAAAAACGAGGCATGACAACTGAATGAGGCATGACAACTGAATGAGGCATGACAATCGTATTACATGTACAGTGAATGAGTGATGTTGGCCTGAATGTTGTTTTGTTTGTGTGGTGTTTGAATTGTGTCTAACTCTGGTGTACCTCACTGTGGACTGAAACAGTGGACTGTTAGTGTTGTTGTTCATCCAGTGAATTCACAAGATAAATGTATGTTTATAAACTGACTAAATATGGTATCTACACGTGTAAATGCTGACAGGGCCATATCCGGGGCCTTATTGGAATGGGTTTAGTCTATGGGCCAGTCTTGCTTGGTTTCCAAGAATTTCTGAGAGAACAAAGCAGAATTGCGAGTTCAAACCCCTGGATAAAATGGAGAGGAGGTTTATATCTAGGTGGGGATTGAATTTGGCCTGTCTTAGATGAATGGAAGTGTGTCTTTCAAGCCCATATTGTTCATAAAAAATTCTACACTTCCGGTTTGAAAAAGGCCAGTTGCAACAACAACTTGTGCGGAAACGTCTTTGCGCATACGCAAAGATTTGTGGGAGTTGGGCTCTCGCGAGACTCCTACAAGAAAAATTAATACAGCCTCCAGTTGCTGAGATAGCCTGACAGCGAATGCTTCATAGGGATATCATGAATACATTTTGGCAGGTGATGTATCAGTCTCTAAGCCGCCAGAACTTCATACTTACAGGTGACTGCTTCAGTTCAGGCCACAAAAGTTTGCGCGAACGATTGTTCAGTTCACCTGGAGGTTACGCAAAACTAAACAAGCGGGAACGTTTTTTCGTTTACGTAAAAATGAATCGTATGTTGCCGTCGTCAAGTCAATTTATTAAATAAATTATTATTTTCACCGCTGTCAAAACTGCAAAGTATGAATATCAATACAGTGGATTAAATGTTGGATCACATTATCGCGATCGACGTCTCGTCCATGGTGCATGGCAGGGGATATTCTGATAGCTTGCGTTCGTCATTAACTCACTTTCATTATCGCTGTTTACTTCCGGGTGTGCGCAAAGGCCAACTGCGCAAAGTTTGAGCGGAAGCAGCATGGTTATCATGGCGGAATTTTCAGTAAACATCATGAGTTGAGCAAGGTGCTAATTTTATAGTTTAGTCCGCAATAA
>JAVTVY010043314.1:0-21413 GCA_036873755.1 Hanleya hanleyi | reverse complement strand
TCTGCCAGGATTCCCTATTCTGGCCACAGGAGGGATAGACTCGGCTGAAGCTGGTCTCCAATTTATACATGCTGGGGCCTCGGCTTTACAGGTACTTAGATAAGATGCCAGAAGATCATGCAATAACTTGAATGACAATAAATCACATAGATGCTGGTCTTCTCAATAAATTGGGCATCAATCATTGTGTGAAGTAATTTAGAATAAAATTACTTTTTCAAGCCGCCTGTTCGACATTAATCCTTGAACAAAACAATTACCCCAGCACATTAACAGGTACAATGACACCCAGCTTCAGTTTGTGGTTCGTATTTTCTGCATAAACCTTTGCTACAGTGTGGAATATATTTTTAATCAGTGATAACAGGACAAGTTTTGACTTGAAATTGCCAAAATTATCCTGTTTTGGAACAGTAGATTCACCATACTTACACTGGTTATCAATAGTTAAAAATCTGTCCAATGCTGTAAGTATAGGCTGGAGAGGGGGATATTAAGGACCATAAAAGTACACCAAAAATTGCTCGTCAATGCACCCATCGATGCACTGGATCGAATCTTTTGTCTTATTGAATTTATAATTGAAAAGGGGATTATAACTTGTATGATATTTCATTTCATATTGAATAAGAAAAAAATTAAGATTTGCTGATACCTGATAGGTATTAATTAATTTGTTCAGGTATGCAGTGCTATACAGAATCAGGACTTCACCCTGATAGAGGACTATGTAACTGGGCTAAAGGCATTACTGTACCTACAGAGCTTGGAGGAGTTGAAGGACTGGGAGGGACAGAGTCCTCCTACACCCAGACATCAGTTAGGGAAGCCAGTCACTACCTTGGCACAGGTGGTCGGCAAGGTAACATAATATTATACATCTGAAAGAAATTGTCCACTCATAGACTGACCATGTCTAACAAAGAAGATAAGGTCACTTATCCTGCTGTGTTTAGGTGCGCTCGCCTGGTTTTCATACACTTTTTGATAGAGTGATAAGGACAAGATTGAGAAGCTTAAATTTGCAATCTAATATATTAATCTAGAATAGTGGATAGCACATCAGTTCGAGTGTTTTGAAGGGGTAATTGGAGAGCTTCTTGAAATTAGGGCTGAGTTCCTCCTTCACAGGAATGGCATATGCCGATTATTAAAACTATAGTAGTTCAGCTCCTTTTATTAACATAGGGAGATTGCGGGTCCTTTCTATACTATACTCATCGCGCACTACTCATCGCACATGCGCAGTCAACCCATTTTACTGTAGGGTGCAAGCCTGGCCCATGGAATCTCAGGTAGTGAAAACCCCAGGTCTCTCGCCCCATCCTATCCCTCGCCACACCTATGTGACCCGCTGTGCAGTGAGTAAAGCGGAGGAGGAGTAGGAGGAGGAGTCAGACACGCCATGGATTATACTAGGGAGATGGGATACACCATGCCTAGTTTGGTATTGTGACCAGTAATGGAGAGGAGTCCCAATTGGAATGGCATATTAATTTTGCCTTTGTGCTATTGGTAGGCATCCCATAGGCCATCTTTTCTCTGCTGAGTTCCAAAAACTATGCCAGGGAGTTCCAACTCAGCGCACCATGCCATTGTTTGGAATGCCTTACGACAGTGATCATTCTAGGCATGCCCCAATTTCAGGAAACTCCTTTAGCACTTGGAATCCTATAAAAACAGTTAAATGTACATGATATTTCATGAGAACTTTTAACACTTTTCTCCTTTCTGTTTAATTGAATGGTAATGACTCTGTGGTACTTGTAATTCTTTGAAGTTGTCTTTCATACTAATGCAATGTTATGTCTTTATATATAGTTGGACAAGTATAGAGAGGGACACTCATGCTCATCCATCATAATTCATTGTATATTAACCTGTTTATATCAATTTAATGTTTGGGAGAACAATGTCTTTATCACACAGAGCTTGCCGTCATTCGGTCCTTACAAGGAGAAGAGACAGGAAGGGATTGCTGAGCAGAAGAAAGTGATCAATTTACTGGACAAGAACTTCTTACCATCCCAAGATAGACCACCCAACAAACCAGAAAAACCTGTACCTAACATCAAGGTGAGATTGGTTCATTTTCAAGGGACCATTTACTGTGGTACGATATCAGTCCTTACCAGATTATGAAATTATCCTTTGAAGTGGTATGATATCAGCCCTTACCAAGCTATGAAATTGATCTTCACAATACCAGGGTATGAAGTTAACCTTGACAGTGATACAATATCTGCTCTTACCAGGTTTGAAATTAACATTTACAGTGGTATGATATCAACCCTTAGCCAGGGTATGAAATAACCTTTGATACAGTGTATGATATCAACCCTTACCCAGCAGGGCTGTAGCCAGGAATTACTGAGGGGCGATTCATCTTCACTACAGAAGGGCACATCAGGGGGTTCGCTGTATGGGAAAAGGGGCAAATAGGTGGTTCGCTTCAGTTTGAAAAGGGCGTTTATATAAGAAAAAAATATAATATTTCCGAAAGGGGGGTTCCCCCGATCCCCTAAAAACCCCCTGGCTACGGGCCTGCTCAGGGTTTGAAATTAACCTTCGCAGTGGTACAACTTTAACCCTTATCATCATATGAAATTAACCTACACCGTGGTACGATATCAGCCCTCACCAGGGTATGAAATAAACTTTCACATTGATAAAATATCAACCCTTATATGGGTATGAAATTTGTTTTCACAGCTGGTGCAGTATCAACCCTTATCAGGATATGAAATTAACTTTGACAGTGTTGTGATATCAACCATTACCACGGTATGAAATTAACCTTCACAGTAGTATGATATCAACCCCACATATTCAAATGTATATTTTCACATTTATTGCATCTGTATGCTGTGATATACATATATGGCTCTTCATATAAACCTACCTGTATATTTTGGCAGGAGATGATAGGCCTGGCACTGTCTAAGATTGGAGCATATGGGGACCTAGATAATATGGACCAGGTGGTAGCTCTTATTGATGAGGTAAGAGTGCTCTCAAACAGGATATGCCCAGTTCTCTGTAAGATTCGATCATATGGTGACCTAGATTACATGGACCAGGTGCTAGCTCTCATTGATGAGGTAAGATATGACAGGTCTGGCCCTGTCTAAGATAGAAGCATATGGTGGCCTAGATAATATGGACCAGATGTGGCTCTCATTGGTAAGGTAAGATTGCTCTCATACATACAGTTCTGTCCCTAAGATAGGAACATATGGTGACCCAGATAATATGGACCAGGCGACAGCTCTCATTGATGAGGTAAGATTGCTCTCAAACATACAGTTCTGTCCCTAAGATAGGAACATATGGTGACCCAGATAACCTGAACCAGGCGACAGCTCTCATTGATGAGGTAAGATTACTCTCAAACATGACAGGTCTGTTTCTGTCTAAGATAGGATCATATGGTGACCTAGATAATATGGACCAGGCGACAACTCTCATTGATGAGGTAAGATTGCTCTCAAATATGACAGGTCTGTTTCTGTCTAAGATAGGATCATATGGTGACCTAGATAATATGGACCAGGCGACAGCTCTCATTGATGAGGTAAGATTGCTCTCAAACATACAGTTCTGTCCCTAAGATAGGATCATATGGTGACCTAGATAATATGGACCAGGCGACAGCTCTCATTGGTAAGGTAAGATTGCTCTCAAACACACAGTTCTGTCCCTAAGATAGGATCATATGGTGACCTAGATAACATGGACCAGGTGCTAGCTCTCATTGATGAGGTAAGATTGCTCTCAAACATGACAGGTCTGTTTCTGTCTAAGATAGGGGCATATGGTGACCCAGATAACATGAACCAGTTGCTAGCTCTCATTGATGAGGTAAGATTGCTCTCAAACATGACAGGTCTGTTTCTGTCTAAGATGGGGCATATGGTGACCCAGATAACATGAACCAGGTGCTAGCTCTCATTGATGAGGTAAAATTGCTATCAAACAAGATAGATAATGAATTTATGAAAAGGATCTTTTGGGGTAAATAATAGAAGCAGCTTTTCAGATATTCATCTTGTGAACAGCACACATCAATTGCTCTAAACACCTGAACTTCAGTTAATTAAAAACTTAACCCTATCTGGCCTGAGTGATTTGGGGTGTACCGCAGCCTGGGGAGAGGGGGGGGGGGAGTGCCTCCCCCTATATATTTTCACTATTGCTAAGGCTAGGGAGCTGAAACTCACCACACTATATCATTGGGTCAAGCTCTACAAGAAAATGTAAAAAAATCCAAGATGGTCACCATGATTACGTCTCTGTGACGTCATTTTCAAAAAGAGCATTTTTGAACCATTTTTTGGTCAGAATTTTCGAATTTTTTAGTTTTGTTTTTTCTTCACAAAAACTGCATGATAAATTAGTAAATAATAATCTGATATGAAATAAAATAGATTTTACCCACTTTTTCATACACAACTTGCCTGTTGGGGGACTTGCACAATACCAATCAAAATCTAGACTGTCACTCCCTTATTGTCAAGTTTGGTCCAGTTGACAGAACTATAGCACATACTTCTGGTTTATGTTCAGTTCCTATTTTGCAAGGCTCCCATTGGCCACCTGATTTATATTATTCAGAATTTCTAATACATAATGCAGTGTGATGTTTATATATATTTAACTATTGTAGGAGATGTGTATCAACTGTGGCAAGTGTTACATGACCTGTAATGACTCAGGTTATCAGGCCATTGTCTTTGATCCACTCACTCACCTGCCTAAGGTTAACGAGGATTGCACAGGTAAATTCAATTATGATATTGTGAGGGGGAAAGAGGATGTCGTCGTCGGTGTCCCCGGCCTGGAAATGATAAGGTTTTGGTTTAGCAAATTAAAAAAAAATCTAGAAAACTTAGAAAAAATATTTAAAAAATAAACAAATATGGGGGGTGGGTACTCCACCTGGGAGTACTACCCCTTGGGGTGCTCCAATGTTAAAATCCCTATGATAGAGTTTTGCGTAGCTGAAGTGCACATGTACATCTGTACTTAGAAAGTTTGTTGCAGTTGTCAGCTGTCACTGTATGATTATGAAACTTGGTACACATGTTTCTTATGATTAGAGGATGTACCTGTGCTATTGTTGAGATGAAATATGAAATATTAATTTTTGTTCAAACTATGGCACATGATAGAGTTTCCTGTTTAGGTGAATTGTACATGTAGGCCTCTACATGTATACATGTACATGTACATGATAAGTTTGCTGTAGTTGTCGGATCTCATTGGATGATTACAAAACTTGGTACACATGTTTCTTATGATTAGAGGATGTACCTGTGCTATTTTTGAGAGGAAATATTAATTTTACTCCAAATTATGGCAAATGATAGAGTTTTGCGTTTAGCTGAAGTGCACATGTACATCTGTACATCAGAGTTTGCTGCAGTTGTCATTGAATGATTATGAAACTTGGTACACATGTTTCTTATGATTAGAGGATGTACCTGTGCTATTTAGGGGATGAAATATTAATTTTTGTTAAAATTTTGAGGGTTTTGTCTAAGTAATTTGCCAATGATAATGTACATGTATATATACATGTACACCTGTACATGGAAAGTTTTCTGAAGCGGTCAGCTTTCATTGGATGAGTTTGACACTTGCTACCCAAGTTCAATGTGAGGATGTGCATGTGCTATTTAAGAAATATGACATTAAATATGAATTTTTGTCCTAATTATTGCAGTTTAGACTTCGTACGTTTCCATTGATAAGGTTTTTGTTGGGCAAAAATTTACATGCAGATCTGTACATGGAAAGATTGTTGAACCTTTCATGAGATGATTATAAAACGTGGTGGACATGTTTCATGTTTTCTTAGGTCAGAGCTGTCCCGCAGTAATCCCACACGTGACTGACCTATCCAGCAGTAATCCCAAATGGCACTGCTCTATCCAGCAGTAATCCCATTTAGGACTGGCCTATCCAGCAGTAATCCCACACAGGACTGACCTATCCAGCAGTAATCCAAAATGGCACTGGCCTATCCAGCAGTAATGCCACACAGGACTGATCTATCCAGCAGTAATCCCAGACCGGACTGGCCTATCCAGCAGTAATCCCAAATTGGACTGGCCTTTCCAGCAGAAATCCCACACGGAACTGGCCTATGCAGCAGTAATCTCACACGGGACTGACCTATCCAGAAGTAATATGACATGGGACTGCAATATGCAACAGTAATCCCCCATGGGACTGACCTATCCAGCCATAATCCTACATGGGACTGACCTATCCCACTGTAATCCCACACAGGTTTAGCCTATCCAGCAGTAATCCCACACAGGACTGGCCTACGAGCCATAATCCCACACAGGATTGCCGTATGCAGCAGTAATCCCACACTGGACTGCCTAATGCGGCAGTAATCCCACACGGGACTGTCCTATCCAGCATTAATCCTATACGACACTTATCTATCCAGTAGTAATCTCAGACAGGACCAGCCTATCCAGCAGTAATCCCACTTGGGACAGGACTATATCCAGCAGTAATCCCACAGGGGACTGGTCTATCCATCAGTAGTAACACACAGGACTGGTCCATCCAGCAGTAATCCTACACAGGACTGGCCTATCCAGCAGTAATCTCACATGGTACTGACCTATCCAGCAGTAATCTCACACTGGACTGCCCTATGCAGCAATAATCCCACGGCACTGACCTATCCATACTACATGGGATTAACTGGGATTATGCCGTTAATCCCACATGGGACTGATGTTATTGTCTGTACCAGATAATCTTTTCCATCAGACATTATTGTCTGTACCACATCACCTATTCCAGACATTGTTTGCTCAACATGTATGCTTTCAATACTGCTGCAGCTTCGGCAGATGACCCCGCAAGGCGAGATGTTGGGGTTCTCAGAACGCTTGTAATTTAATTTATCTTCATGTTTAACATTCCTGAGGCTTTTTAGTAAGCTATACTTATTTTTGAAATATCCCTATTCATGAATTCGGGTACTGGTATCTGTCTTGAATAATAACCAAATGATTTGTTTGTTTCCAGGTTGTACTCTGTGTCTGTCTGTGTGTCCAATTATCGACTGTATTACGATGGTTCCTCGGCCCACACAGTATTCACCAAAACGTGGAATTCCTCTCAACACGGCAGTCCTAGCACCATTTCCATCACAGTAATATTCCAGTGCAAAATACAGTGTTGGAGTTAGGTGGCTGTTATTATCTCGGATACATCCTGTGCTGTAACTGTTACCAGGATCTGCATATGCAACATATTTTTTCAGCAATTTCAGACAACCACCCCACCCTTTATTCAATATGGATGGCCACCTATCCTGTGCGTATGCAATTATTATGATCCCGGATATAGTCTGTTATTATCCAGGATATGGCCTGAAATTATCCTGAATGTAAACATATCATTGTCCTCAGTGTAATCTGTTAATTATTATGGAGCATGGACCAGGATATTACCCTAGGTGTACATGTATTAGCTGTTATTAGCCTGGGTTTAATCTGTTATTATTTTGGATGAAATCTGTTATTTGATGTGGTCCTTTGTTATCCTGGATGTAGTTTATTATCCTGGATGTATTCTTTTATTTTTCATGGTGTACTATGTTATTATCATGGGTGCACAGTAATCCTTCTAATAATTCGATCACAGGAAGTGAAATTTCTCAACTTGAAATCTGAGGGTGATCAAATTTATCAGAACAAGAAGTTGACAAAATGATCCAAAATCATCCAGATAATCCAATATTTCTTTGTTGTTTTCAATCATTTTAAAGAGTGATCAAATTTATTAGAACAGCAGCTGATTTAATTTTGTCCTAAAAATTGGGGGTGAAATTTGATAGGGGGATTGAATTATTAGAGGGATTACCATAGTCTGTTATTATCCTGGGTGTGACCTGATAATATTATTCTGGGTGTATTAGTTGTTATTGTTGAATAATCTTCCTGTATGTAGTCTGTTATTGTACAGGGTTTATCCATTTGTTATCCTTGGTGTTACGTTATTATCCGGAGTTTATCGTTATTATCCTGGGTGTAGTCTGTTATTATCCTGGGTGTGACCATAAATTATCATGGTTGTAGTCTGTTATTTGTATCTGTTATTGTCCTGAGTGCACAGGTCATGCTATATTTTTTTAGTGCACTTCCATATAGCATCCTGGATATAACCTGCAATTTTCCCAAGTCTAATCTGTTATTATCTTGTGAAATTATCCATCTCTCCCATATGTGTATCCTGTTATTGTCCTGGCTGTATTTTATCAACTCATTCATAACTTGTTACATAGGACAGCTAGTAGCCTGTTATTATCCTGATTATATCATTGCTGTTTTGGGGGTTAGCAAGCACTGACCAATCAACATTAAATTTTTATGTCAACAGTTTAGAAAGATGGTGTGCTGAGATATGATCAGCCTCCACTAGTGACCCTGAGGGGTGATTTGAATGGCTGCACAAACGTTTAAGTGGACACAGATTTGCATCCGAGTTAAATTTTGAACAAAGTTTTCGCCTGTGTAGGAAAATGATGATATCTAAGGTATCAATGTTGTTAATATCCTGGTGGCAGGTATAGATTATGCACATATACATTGTACACATATAATCATTGATATATATTTGTAGACTATAAATGCTATGCAAGTCCCAATTTCACACTAGGTATTCATAATATAATTGTACTGTTTTTGGAGCTGGAACTATTTGATCACGCAGAGTGATTTGATCTTATAACAGTTATATTATATATTTTATTCTGCATATACATAATTATCTCAATAATATATAACCAAGACACTGAATACATTGAATTTAGAAGGAGAGCTAGGTATCTTTTAGTTTGAGGAAAGATAGATAATGATCTCAGACTACATTACTTATCCCAGATTAGAGATCAGTATTATTACAAGAGTCCATATGGAATCTAGTCTTTCCCCATAAATCTCAGGGGTTACATACATATAATTAGTAAAATATGTATACTAAAAAAATGATAAAAATATTTGATGTTGTGATACATAGGCCACTTGTATTATGTTGAAGAAGTATGCATATGAAAAGATTTTTAGAGAAAAAGAATAGTCAACAGGATTCGACCCTACAAACCTGGCTATTAATGCACTGATGGTCTACTGACTGAGTCATATCACAGCCCATAAGTATTTGACAATCTTTGTGTCACATCTTAATAATGAAGACAATTCTTTGGTGATATGTTAACTTGCTGCCCATTTGGAGAAGATTTCGAGTTTTGGAACATGTACACTTGTTTGGGTGTTTGTCCTAGCTGAGCTGTTACAACATTTTGAAGACTAGAATTTTAATTGTGGAAAAGGATGAATTGAAGAGGGTTATTATTTATTGTGCATAACTGGTTAATTTATTTCTAGAGAATAATATATGTTTGTAAACTTAGCTGTCTTGTGTACTGGGTTAGGGTAAACAAATAACTAACTGAATTTTCTGACCACAAAATCGAAGATTGATCAAATTTATTAGTGGAATGATTCAAAATCATTCAGAAAATCCATTATTTCAAACTATTTTAGAGGGTAATCAGATTTATTAGGATGACAGATTGGATTTTGTCCACAATATGAAGGTTATTGAATTTTAACAGTGGGATCAAATTATTAGAGCATTTACCTTGAATGATTTCATTTCTAATTAAAGCGCACATATCCTGCACCTGAATCAACACACAAGTTTATCCATAACCTATATTATTATGTATGGACTGATCTGTGACTAGTCACCTCGTTCCCTCCCTTCATGCCCTTATATGGTATACCTCACCCACACCTTCCTGACATGTTGTAACTGAACAATTGTTGAAAGTGATGATAAAACCTATTACTCACTCACTCTGTGTTATAGTCAATTATCTACTATGATGGCAAATAGTTTCTGGGGCAACTCTTTTTAAATTAACCAAGCTATTATTCATTACAACATTCCACTATGTATTATAATGTGCTTAACTGATATCGGTAATGGGTACTTAATGGTTTATGTATGTTACCATATTTGATACAAGTCTGGTCATCATATGTAAGCATTATAACTTCTGTTAGAGAATGGTCAGATATCAGTCCCCAACTTGCACAAAATTCAAGTTGAACAATAGAACTGCACTGGTATCACTGGCAATGTCTTTATGATCAATATTCATTCTGCAGCAACAAATTTGATGATAAAGCACCAAAAACAATCTCCAACTTGCACACAGTTCAAGTTGACCCTGGAGCTGTGCTGATACCACCAGCAGGTGCATCAAGACAGGGATTCAAAGTGGTTTGGTCATCCAGTCTCTTTCCTATATCTTTAACATGAGGCTGTTTTTATTTATCTATTGATAACTGTGTAAATATGGATCAAATAATAATACTGTTCCAAGAAAGGACAACACTGCTTACATTTATGGTAATTTTGCCAACTTCAGGTCGAAAATAATCCAGTTAACATTGATTGGAAATATCTCCTAGGTTAAAGAAATAGGAATGACACTGGATAAACGAACCACTGTGAACTGCTGTCTCAATGCATCTGCTGGTGGCATCAGCACAGCTCCAGGGTCAACTTGAATTGTGCAAGTGGGAGATTGTGTTTGTTGCTTTATCATCAAATTTGTTGCTGCGGAATGAATATTGATAAAAAAATTAATGATAAGAACTATGAATACATCATCCTTAATGAATAAATGAAACTAGTCAGTTTTGTGCTGTTTCTTGTTATTTATTTATTTATTTATTTCACTATTTATGGTAGTGGAAGAGGGCTGTTTTGGGGTGCATAGGGGTGTGTTTGAGAAATTTAGGGACAATACATGGTCTAATTGGACAATTCAGGGTCTTGTCTTGAAGCACTCAGGAGTAATAGTGCGCATGCATGCACAGTTGAGGAGTATAAGCGAAAGAGGGCATGTTGGGGATGCACAGGGGAATGTTTGAGTGATTGAGGGCCATTCATGGTCCAAATATACCATGCAGGGTCTCGTCTTGAAGCCCTCATGGTGTAGACTATAACTCAAGTGCTGTCCACGTGACTGGCATCATTTGTAATGTCATCTGTGACATCAATCGTAATAGAAAGTGCAGAGTTGGTCAGGTGCGCACTGGAGACCAGCTTATTCCTATACACTATCCCATAGGAGTATGTAATGGGGACACTTGGAGATGCCTGTAGGCCCTGGAGTATAGGCAGAGAAAAATATTGCTAGAAATGATATCATCTGTAGTAGAGAAAGGGCAAATATGGTTGAATACTGTAACCATAACATGTCCTACAGTGACTGTATTTATTGCTCAAATCTTCACCTGCTATTGCTACGCCTATATCCTCCTTAAGAGATCCTATTGCAGAATAAAAGTTATAATAGGGAGCTCAGTCGTGTTACTCTGCGCATGTGCCTCCATAAATACTTCCTCTTTCTTCCTGCATCTGCCAGCGTGTAGACGTGTTTGAAAAGAGTTCCTGTTAAAATCTAGTTTTAGCCATAACATAGGGCTATTTTCTGAAGCTAACTACTAGCAGATTATTTTGTCACAATGTCTGATCGTACAGTCCCTGAAAATTCTAAACGTTGCCGTCGGTATTCTTGGTCTGTTTTGGATTCCCATTCGACCTGCTTCTCGTGCAAAGACCATCTTTGTTATCGGCAGGTCACATGTCTGGAATGTTTGAACTGGGATGACGCTACCTGGCGAAATTATGCCCAGGCTAGACGGGCGTTCTTTTTACGGTCTTCGGAGGATCTCAACTTATCCACTGACGAGAGACATCAATCAGAAATTGCTCTCCTCGATGATTTTAAATTTAACGAAGATCATCCTGACGCGCATTTAGAAGTGTCCCATCTTCTCAGTCCTACCATGTCACTTTCATCGTCTATTAGATTTCCCCCTAGTGGTATAGTCAAACAGGTGGAAAATGACAACTATCCAGACAGACTTTGTCGTGGTGATAAGAACTCGTCTGACGGCTTGGGGACTAAGTCCAGGTCCGTCTCTTTGTCTCGGAGAACAAAGGATCCTGTCTCCAAGTGGCGACCGGCTTTCACTGAGCCACCTTTTGGCTTCCCCTTCGCGGGTTTCGGCTTCACCCAATCTATTGTCTGATGTCCTTTCACAGTCTGGTACTATGAAAAAGAAAAAGCTGCAACGGATTTCGACTTCGCCTCTGCAATTTAAATATCGGCTTTCTTCTACGTCTGTTTCGTCCAAAACAGCTCCGCAGACTACGGCTGCACCTTTGCCGTTTAAGTCCATGTCTTCGTCGTTCCCTCGTTCAGATTCCACTACGACTCTTCAGGTTTCGACTTTACATCAACCTACGATTTCTTCCTCAGTTGATCTCTTACAATGCCGTTCTCGTACGCCACAACGTCGTTCCCGTTCACCTAAGCGACGTTTTCGTACACCACTACGCCATTCCTGTTCTCCGCAACGCCGTTCTCGTTCGCCATTACGTAGTTCCTATACACCACAACGCCGTTCCCGTACGCCGTTACGTTGTTCTCATACGCCGTTACGTCGTTCTCATACACCTGTATGTCGTTTTCGTACGCCACAATGCCGTTCCCGTGCTCGTTTTTCGCCACGTCATTTTCTCACACCTCCATATCAAGGTCGTCAAGATCGACGTTCCCAGTCACCATCTCGAGGTCATCCTCTTGATCGTTTGTTGTCTGTTTCTCATCGAGGCCCCGACGAGTTTTCACCTGAGCGCCGCTCGTCTTCGACGTTTTCTACTTCTAGTCGGGATTCTTCGCCTTCTTCTGTCAAATCTGTAGATGCGTCTTCGTTATCGTTTGAAGACAAGATGGCGGCTCTTTTGGCTCTCGTTCCTGAGATGCCCGAGCTTACTTCTACAGCTGTCCCTTCTTCTCGTTCTGGTCTTAAGTGTGTGACAGCACCTTCTTCGGCCATTTCGTCCGCTCCGTCGGCGACATCTACTTGTCCACCGTCTCTGGCTTGGGAGTTCAGTTGTATTGTCTTCGATCGTCAACTTGAGGACGACAGCAAGTTTAAGAAACCTACCGTTTCTTTTTACCAACTCCACGATGGCGTTTTTCCAGACAAACCACCTATACGTGATCGTGATTTGGGTCAAGTTTTGAAGACTTCTAAATCGTCTTCCCTTAACTTTTCCACCAAAGTAGTGGATAATCTTCAGGAGATGTTGCTTGCCATTCAGCGTATTACATCGTACACTGACTGGTTTCTGTTCACCACAACTCGTCTGGCATTCAATCCTGCCATTCGTCGGTCTGATGGATCAGCTCTTCTGTCGCCTGGTCACCTCACCTACCTACGAGGTTTTCTTGATTCACTTAACAAGTCTAATCGTCATGTCATCGAGACAAGCTCGTATTCTTATGTTTCGCTTCTTCAGGCTCAACGCAAAGCATTGCTTCGTGACACTAAGCCCGAAGTTCCGGGTTTTGACCCAACTGTTGCACCAGCCTTTGGCTTCTAAATTCGTGTTCAACAACGCAATTGAGGCTGTCATGCCTGGTATTCGTGAGGAGAGGACTTCTAGACTTCTATCTGCAGCGTCTCGGCGTCCACCGTTTGCTTCGTCTTCGTTTGATCGGAGACGGAATCGGAATCAAGCTCACAGGACTTCCCAGCGAGAGGGGTTTCTCCCTGGTAATTTTCGTCCCTTCGTCAGGCCTTCACGTTCCCGTGGTCGACGTGCCACGCGTGGGAGATCTTTCGGAGGAGGAGGTGCTTCCAACAAGTGACTATCTACACTCCATCTCCCATCCTCATGTCATAGACTTTCATCTACCCGCCTTTCGTCCTTTCAGTCATCATGTTGTCGGCGGCCGTTTCAGCACTTCTGGGAGAATTGGCAGCTCATTACAGACGACGTCTGGGTTCTCGAGACATTAACAAATGGATTCCTCTTCGACTTCCAGTCCCAGCCCAGACCCATCTCCCGACCTGGTCCTTCTCTTCTGCCAGTTCCCTCAGGACACGTTCAGACGCTTCTTTCATCTGTCGCCACGCCCATTTCCAAGGGTGCGATCAGAGAGTTGCCTCAGGCCGAGAACAGCGTCTACAGTCACGTCTTTCTAGTTCCGAAGAAGGATTCCGATCAAATGCGTATGATCATTGACCTCAGACGGCTCAACAAACTTCACCTGTCACCACCTCCTCATTTCAAGATGTCAGTTTCATTGATCCGGGCCCGCATACATCACCGGAATTGGTTGGCCCCCATCGATTCGCAAGACGCATATCTCCATATACCCATTCATCCTCGTCATCGTCGTTTCCTACGCTTTACCATCGACGGTCGACGATTCGAGTGGCAAGTTCTCTCGTTCGGAGTCAACATCGCCCCATAGCTTTTCACCCGCATCATTTCTCCAGTCATGGCATTTCTCCATCTTCGGGGCATTCACATCGAGGTTTTACATAGACGATATCCTTATTTGGGCGGCGGACAAGTCTCTTCTCAACGCTCAGATCCGGTTCACTCTGCTGAACAACATCTCGGGTTCATTCCTCACCCTCAGAAGTCAAAGTTGGTACCAGCACAACTTCGTCGTTACATTGGGGCAGTTTTCGACACACTCCATCAACTGGTACGACCCCGGAAGACCGTTGGACCAAACTTCAGGCGTCATCAACCTCTCAGCCTCTTCATCTCTGGCAAAGTCTTCTGGGGCTACTCACATCCACGCAGGACCTTACTCATTACGGACTCCAGGTTCGGCCGCTGCAGTACCATCTTCTTTCTTATCTTCAGATGTCATCCCTCAATCCTCTAGTGGCGGTGTTGACGTCTCTATATCCACATCTGATTTGGTGGCAGTCCCGTCACAATGTCATGCGAGGAGTTCCCTTCCAGCCTCCAACTCCAGATTACCATCTCTACACCGATGCTTCCGAGACAGGTTGGGGAGCCCATCTAGACGACCTGGAGGTGTCCGGCAGATGGTCGATGTCGGATGCCAGACTTCATATCAACCTTCTGGAGATGAAGGCAGTCATCCTAGCAGTTCAGCATTGGAGTTACTGTCATTGCTCACATCAACAAGATGGGTACCACCCGATCCTACTCAACTTTTCGTCTGGTGTGGGATCTCTTCGACTGGGCTCTAATACATCACTGCCATCTCACCGCTCGCCATGTTCTGGGTCGGCTCAATGTCTTAGCGGATCGCCTTTCTCGTCCAGACACCGTCCTTCAAACCGAATGGCAGCTTCATCCGGAGGTCTTCCATCGCATCATCAGCATCTGGGAGTCACCCTTGATCGATCTGTTTGCGACGAGGAACAATGCACAGCTCTCCCTCTTCGTCAGCCCGATTCTGGATCCTCGAGCCTTCGCCATCGACGCCCTATCGATCAGCTAGGACAAGTTCCTTGCATACGCCTACCCTTCCATTGCCCTGCTTCAGGAAGTTCTACAAAAGATTGCTCAGCACGATTGCGTCATCCTGCTCGTTGTTCCGTGGTGGCCTCGTCGTCCGTGGTTTCCGGCTCTGGTTCCTCTTCTCACCGCCCCACCACGCCGCCTACCAGTTTGGCCCAGTCTGTTGCATCAACCTCACGGGATATTTCATCACAATCCCCGGTGGCTCAACTTACACGTCTGCAGACTATCCAGGGTCACTCACAGACCAAGGGTTTCAGCAGAAGTTGCAGAGACGATGGTTTCAGCCTATCGATCTTCCACATCACAGCTCTATCAAGTTAAGTGGACTTATTTCGTCTCCTGGTGCCGAGAGCTTTCGGGATAGAAAGTTTCAAATCAGCACCATTGAGGGGTACCGGTCAGCTTTAGCCAGGATTTTACGTCTTTCGACCGGCTTCGACATTAGCCTGAATGACAACATCTCTGCTCTCCTACGTGCCTTCGCCTTACAGTCTCGCCGTACCCGACAACTGTTACCGAAGTGGGATATTGGTGTTGTTCTTAGCGCTCTTCTTCGCCCACCCTTCGAACCTCTACAGTCAGCCTCTATTAAAGCTGTTTCCTACAAGACTGCTTTCCTGTCAGTATTCGCTTTGGCTTCTAGAGTATCCGAGCTTCACGCCCGGGAGAGGAAGTCGATGATCTGGACGGCAGATTGGTCTCGCATCTCTTTTCGTCCCGTTTCTGAGTTCATCGCCAAAAATGAGGCTCTGCGCCAAGGTCCTTGTGCTCAACGTTTGTATTCTATCCCTGCATTAACAGACTTCGTTCGTGGCCTTGATGACGACATCCTGTTATGTCCAGTACGAGCAATACGTCACTACCTCACTCGTACCGACCCAGTTCGGGGGTCTCGTCGACTGCTATTTCTCTCTCTTCAGTGAGCTGCAGTTCGTGACATCACCAAGAATACGACAGTGAACCAAGTGTCATTAATATTCCCCTTTTACATTATCGTGCACTACATTGGAAGAACAGTTGGTTTGCTCTTCATGTACTGGTGTATTACATACCCATATCTTGACTGCTACTTATCACTTCTAGTAAATATGGTTGAATTGTCTACTAGCGTATATGAATTTCACCTTCGTCTTGCTTTAAATGGCCAATTCTTTTTGTACAATTAGATAATATTTCCATTATCGTTACAGCTGATCCGTGAACCTATGACACTTACTGCAAGAGTGGTCTCCCATGGAATGATTGTGTTTTACATGAATTATGTCATCAAGGGCTTAACGAGAAACAAAAACGTAAAGATGTCTTTCAGCATATACAAAGCTGTAAGTGCTCAATATATTGTCTCCAGGATGTTCACTTCACTACAAAAATGGAGAAGCAAATTAAATCTGAATGGGGTTATGACGCATATTTCAGTTCTTATAAAAGTAACGCAAGAGGGGTAGCCATACTCTTTTCAAATAATTTTGAATTCCAAATTTTAAGAATAAAAAGGGATAAGAAGAATGGTAATTTCTTAGTTTTGGAGGTTAAAACAGCCGAGATAACTTTTGTACTAATATCCATATATGCTCCTAATACGGACCAACCTGATTTCTTTGTGACCATCCAGAAAATACTGGAAGAGTGGAATAACCCGCATTTTGTCATCTGTGGCGATTGGAATCTCATTCAAGATCCTGAAATGGATACTTTCAATTATTCTAGAATAAATCATCCAAAGGCTAGACAAACAGTTTTGGAAATGAAAGAGATTTGGAACCCCGGACATAGGAGGTTCACCTGGCGACAAAAGAATCCCATTAAGCAATGTCGCCTAGACTTCTTTCTTATTTCCAGAAATATTTTTCACATGGTGAATAAGACGGAAATAGAATCCAGTTACAGATCGGACCATTCTCTAATTCTCCTGTCCTTAAAAGTAGATGATTTCAAAAAGGGTAGGGGGTTCTGGAAATTTAATAACTCATTATTGAAAGATATCGAATATGTTCAGCTAGTCAAAACTACAATTCAAGAAACAGTACAGCAATGTTTGCTGCCTAAGTCTTAAACCTGCTCTTAATTAATGCCTTTAATCCCTTATTAAATGCACAATCAAACGTAGAAAACGGAAGTTTAAAAGAAAAAGTTAGCTCCCCTAGGAGAGAGTTATCCGCCCCTAGGAGAGCTCTTCATTCAAATCCAGCTTGGTCACCATATAAGCGACTGCAGCCTGATTCCTATCCTCTTTCTCTTGTT
Source organism: Hanleya hanleyi (assembly GCA_036873755.1). Lineage (NCBI taxonomy): Eukaryota > Metazoa > Mollusca > Polyplacophora > Lepidopleurida > Hanleyidae > Hanleya > Hanleya hanleyi. Next base: position 3,752 of record JAVTVY010043314.1, on the reverse strand, counting down.
TGCTCGAGCAGTGCACATCTATAGGGAAGTATTCAGAGACAATCTTACAACATTAGTTGTTGTTGTCTCGCTGGTGTAATATCCTTTATCAAGTGTTGGTTTTTGTTATTTCTTTCGGAACTTACTGTATTATTATGTCGGAAGTTCCGTCTGGTATTCCTTGTCGCACGTTGTCGCACGTGCGGGAAAGATTTATCCCCTCTAGACGCTCATACAGCTTGCTTTTCATGCAAAGATTTATGTTACCGGGCGTCTACGTGCGCGGAATGCGTATTATGGAATCCGGCGGCCTGGAAGGATTATGCCCAGGCCCGCCGAGTTTTTCTGTTACATGCTTGTGATGACCCGTCTTTGTCGGAGATCGACAGACGGGTCTTAGAGATATCTTTGGTTAATGATGTAAAGTGTAATGAGGATCTTGACCGAGTAGGTCAAAACCCTCAGTCTCCCGTGTCAGTTTGCATACCTCCGAGTGGTACCGTCCTACACGATGATAGCTCCAGGTTACTAGACAGCTTGACCCGTTCCGGGATTTCATTGTCTGGGGTCGACCCAAAACCAGTCCCTTTGTTACGCTTAACAAAGGCCAAGTCGGTCAAGCCTGGCCAGTCTATTGTTCCCGTCGAACAAAAGCAGTCTTCACCCCAGGTTATTTCTCCCTTACCTATCGGTTCTCCACATGTACTTGTTAGTAAGAAGAAATCAAAGAAACGACGTAGAGTGTCAATTTCTCCTTTACGGGTTAAGACTAGACATAGTTTTCCTATTTCTGAAAAATCTATGGAGGCCTGTTCGGTTCTACCATTAAATGTTCAGGTTGCGGGCTTACGAACATCTGTTCCCGATATTGTTGATTCTTCACATCGTCGTTCACATACTGCTACACGACACTCGGGTTCACATTACCATTCACGTTCTCATACACAACGCTCGGGTTCACCACCTCATCGTTTGTTCTCACCTGTTCGTGATTCTATTGCCTCGGTTCGACGATCTCGTTCTCCGATCCGTAGTTCTCGTCCACCGGTTCATTTTGGTACTATTTTACGGCGCTCCCGTTCTCCGGTACGCCGTTCTCGTACGTCGACAGTTCATTCTCCTGATCCTTCTCACCATTTGCCTAGGGTTTCGGCTCCCTCTGATCAAGATTACCATGTTCATTTTCAACGAGCCCCTGTTCTTGATCATTTGGTGGATCATGATTTATCGTCTTGTTCTCAGTCTCCGGTTTCGTCGAGTGAGTCGGATGATTCTTCTTCCTCTAACGTTAGTGTCAAAGATACGTCGAAGATGGATCATTTGCTTAATATGCAGGCATTGTTAGCTTTGGTTCCGGATATGCCCGTCCCTTCGAAGGTTGGTTCTTCTAGTGATAAGTGCCGGACAGCTGCGGATTCTGCATTAGCTACTCCCAAGCCGGATGTTGCTCGTACATGTGCTCCTTCACCAGCATGGGCAGATCATTTAGACAAATTTGATCGTCAGTTACAAGATGTCAATAAATTTAAGAAGCCTCGTTTCCGAGTTGCCCATGAGCTTCATGATAACGTGTTACCGGACAAACCACCCAAGCGTGATCGGGATTTATCTCAGGTTTCTAAATCAGTTAAGGCCACTCCACTTGAATTCAATTCCAAAATTGTGGAGAGTATCCAAGAGATGTTATTGGCAATCCAACGTGCTTCTTCGGTCACTGATTGGTTTTTGTTGGCTATTTCGCGGATTGCTTTGGATCCTGAGTTACGCCTGGACGATGGATCGACTTCTTTGTCTCCGGGTCGTGTTGCTTATTTGCGGGGTTTCATTGAAACCCTAGTGCAGGCTAACCATCAAGTTATTCAGGCCACTTCTTTTTCATACGTGTCGCTTCTCCAAGCGCAACGCAATGCCTTACTTAAGGTGGTCAAGCCGGACGTCTCCTTTATGGTTAAGGATTTTTTGCTTCATCAACCATTAGCATCCAGCGCCATTTTCAACAATTCCATTGAGTCCGTTGTACCTGTCATCCGCGAGGAACGTACTGCGCGTTTGATTGGGGCTGTTGCTCGGGGTGGTTCGTCGGATCGTCGCCCGAAGCGGGGTCGGAACTCCTCTTCCACTCAACAAGATGGCGCCGCTCGGGGGAGGTTTCGGGGTATTGACAAACCTCCACGCCGAGGTCGCCGTTCCTTTCGGGGTAAATCATCCAAGAGAGGTGGTCGTTCCAGTAAATGACTATCCAGTTCCTGTATCCGATCAAGCCGAAGTTTTTCACCCTCCTGCTTTCCGGTCGTTCAGTCATCATGTTGTGGGCGGCCGCCTTCAGTTCTTCGTAGACAATTGGCGCCTCATCACCGACGACGCCTGGATTTTGAGAGTTTTGGAGCGCGGCTTCCTGTTTACTTTTCGTTCCCTTCCCAAACTTATCGTTTGGCCACGCCCATCCCGTCTACCAGTCTCCGCGAGTCACGTGCAGACTCTTCTGTCTTCAGTCAACACGCTCATCGAGAAGGGAGCGGTCAGAGAATTACCGCCGACGGAGGACAGCTTTGGGTTTTACAGCCACGTGTTTCTGGTTCCCAAGAAGGACTCGCCCCAGATGCGGATGGTGATCGATCTGAAAGTGTTAAACAAGCTTCATCTCTCCCCTCCCCCTCATTTCAAGATGCCGACTGTTTCATCGATTCGGGCCCGTGTACATCTTCGGGATTGGCTGGCCTCAGTCGATCTTCAGGACGCGTATCTTCATGTTCCAATTCATCCTCGTCATCGCCGTTATCTCCGCTTCGTTGTCAACGAACGTCGTTTCGAATGGCAAGTTCTTCCATTCGGGGTCAACATAGCCCCTTGGCTGTTTACCCGCATTACCTCACCGGTCATGGCTTTTCTACACCTTCGGGGTATTCAGATAGAGGTTTATATAGACGACATCCTCCTATGGGCAGCGGACGAGTCTCAACGTGCAAGTCCAGTTCACGCTTCTGGTCTTACGTCATCTAGGATTCATCCCTCATCCTCTCAAGTCAGAGTTGGTCCCGGCTCAAGTTCGCCGTTACATCGGCGCAGTGTTCGATACTCATCATCAACTAGTATATCCTCCGGAAGATCGTTGGGACAAAATTCAGGTGTTAATCCGAAAGTTTTTGTCATCAACGTCACGGACACGTCAACAGTGGCAAAGTTTGGTAGGTTTGCTCACTTCCACTCAGGACCTAACTCATTACGGCCGATTACAGGTGCGTCCACTACAGTATCAGCTGTATCCTTACCTACAGACACCTTCCATCAATCCAGCGGTGCCGGTATTGACGTCTCTTCATCCATATCTGATCTGGTGGCAATCCCGGCTCAACGTCATGCAGGGCGTCCCATTCCGTTTTCCGGCTCCGAGTCATCATCTGTACACCGATGCGTCCGAGACCGGTTGGGGTGCCCATCTGGACGAATTAGTAGTATCCGGCAGATGGTCAACGTTGGATGCCAGTCTTCACATCAACCTTCTGGAGATGAAGGCAGTCATTCTGGCGGTGCAGCATTGGAGTCATCGTCTCATGTACTCGTCTCTTCTCATTGCGACGGACAATTCCACAGTGATTGCTCACATCAACAAGTTGGGTACAACACGCTCGCTTCCAATGTTTCGTCTTGTGTGGGATCTCTACGAGTGGACTCGTTTTCATCACATTCATCTACACGCCCGTCATGTTCCGGGTCGACTCAATGTCTTAGCGGACAGTTTATCACGTCCGGACACCGTTCTTCAGACCGAGTGG